>NDXZ01004034.1:0-11697 GCA_003055125.1 Paykullia maculata | reverse complement strand
TACAAACGGAATGACAAACTTATACATACCCTTATCACCGTAGGTGAATTGTATAAAAACAAAATTTAAAAGGGATAATTTTATTATTTTCAGCAGACAGCTGAACTGCTAAAAGCTTAATAATTACAAAAAAGAATGCACTCCTCTAAAACTTCTTAGTATAGACAGTCAACAAAAAATAAATTTGTCACCACACGTACAAATTATATCTAGATACGAGTACATACATCATAATAATTATAGTCGTAGTCGTAGGCACAAATCAAATGTTCTGAACACAATAATTAATTGTCGCTACATGACTCGTACAAGTATTTTATCATCATTATTGTTTTAACGTCAAATGCGCCCTACGTGTATTTAGAATTTGTTTAATTTAATATTGTTTTAATATAAATTTAACACTTTTATTAGACGTCAAAACACATTTTATTTTCACCATTTTTTAGCTGATGGTTTGTCATTCTAAAGTCTTATTTTCAACTTGATGACGCCTTCTTTGACGCTGGGAAAACAACTTATTTTAATTGTTAAAATACAAATTATTTTTAAATACGAGTGTGCACTTTTAAATATGACAATTGTTTTTAAGTAACTTTACAACAACTACAAATAAGTACCGCTTTGAAGTTTCTATAAAAATCATTGTAATGATTATTTTATTAGTTGGCGCCATGTGCTCAGTATTTGATATTTTTTACTTATTTTTTTCTTATTTTTTGAATTTATTATTTATTGGAATCAATGTTAAGCAACACACATTTGTAAGTACATATGTACTTTAACTATTAAATTTAAAAAATGTTTGGAGTTTTGTTAAAAATATTTCAAGATTTATGAAATTGTGTTCGTTGTATTTAAGTAAAAGAGACTTAAAAATATTTTTCTTTTAATAAATAATTTATCTACAGAGAGAAAATTTATTGTTTTAATATCTTTGAATTTTCCTGGTCATCTTTAGTCATCACTAGAAATAAGTTAAGATTTTTTATTATATATTAGTGTTAAATATTGAAATTTTAGAAATAGAACTAGATATATACATATGTATTATAAAAAACTTGAGTTATAACCACATTCTATGGAAAAAGTACATTTTTTTTTTTAATTTTTAAGTAAATTTGTTTTAATAACAATTTAAAAGTTGTATTAAGAGAAGAATGGCCTCGTACAACCGTGTTCCGATAAACATAGGATTTGTACATTTAACAAAGATATTGCAGATGGCCAAAGCCAATGACCTAAGATGAATTTGTACATTTAACAAATATATTGCAGATGAAGGTCATTGGAATATAGTGGAAAAAAAAAACTCTAAAATAGTAGGCATGAAACTTCTTATACAAATAAAATACCATAATATATTAATTTATAGTAAAACTATTACAATATTAAATTATCTGACTTTTTGTTGTTCATCTGCAGAACTAGCTTGTTAGTTTTTCGGCCTAATTTTCACTTAAAGAAAGATACTCTGTAATTTAAAAAGAAGAAACTTTACATTATAACAAAGAACATATTTAAGGCATTGATGTAACGAAACGCCTCGCATTCGAGCAATCTAAAATGTTAAAATTTAAGGTTTAACTAAAAATATTTTTTTAAATTTTATGGTTTGTTGTTAGATTACAAGCTGTCTATATGCTGCATTCCACTGCATATAGACAGCGTGTAATCTAACAACAAACCATAAAATTTAAAACAATAATGTCAATACGACAAATAATTATAATCTTGCTAAAAATATTTTTATTATTTTATTAAAAAATATGTTTCACTTTTTTACTTATTGGAAGGAAAAACTTAATTTATTGCTCGTCTATATATAAATATTAAGTAATAATGTTTTTTCCAAACATTTATATTAACTGAACATACATAAGTGATCTTTTTCATTATTCTAACCTTCAAATTTTCAAATTAATATAAGAGTTCTTTTAGAGTTTAAGTCTTTGAAATCTTTTTCAGACATCATCTCATTATTTATTCATTTTAAAGCCGTTTGTTTTTTTCTTTAATTTTATTTTTTTATGAAATCAAATTATTTCTTAATAATAAAAAAGCCATTTTGGAATGTTAATGGCACAAAAACATTAACTGCAAGAAAGTAAAAATTAAAAGAATAAAACAATAGTTTTTAATATCCTCTAAATAAAAAGCCACCATTAATGAGTTTTTATTTTGTTGTTACATATCTATTTTAATTGCAGTTGTTGTAAAATGTCTGTAGAAATATAGAAGTGTTAATAGTTTTTCATCTTCTGTCTGTAGTTTTATGTTCATGTTCGACACCATTCGAAGACGACGTCAATGTCGACTCTCATTCAAAAAGGTTTTTCTTCCTTCGTTTAGTGATTTACTACTATTTAGTTTTGTGTATTTGCTGTTGTTGTTGCTTTTTTTTGCTTTTATTAGAATAAAAGAAAAAATACTAGAAAACAAAAAGAAATCTTTAGTTTTCAATTAAAAATACTTTAATTATTTTTTGATTATTATCAAATTAATTACAAAGAAGCAATAGATGAAGAGAGTTGAAGTGCCGAACCAGTAAGCGCCGTTCAGCAAACAATAAAAAAATTATTCTGGGAATTAATATGGAATTGAATTTAATTTAAAAGTACCCTTTAAAGTTAAACAGCTAAAGTTACTTTATAAAGCTATTGGCAGATTTAGTCAAAATACCCCAGTCACTAGCATAGCTTTTAAGTCACAAATATCTCTTTAAGAACTGAATCATTTATACATGTGAATATTCCCTTACATTTTTTAAAATGCTAAATAGAGTTCTCCATATCAAAATGAATGAATTTTAGTATGTTTGCAAAATGTACACAAAAAAGTACAAAATAAGCAATGAAGATTCCATCACTGTTTGTAATAAACCATGTTTGAAAAAAAACGATGATTTATATGGATTTTTGTCTAATTAGAATTTAAATAAAACAGGGCCATAACCTAACATGGAAAATTGTGTTTAAAAAAAACTAAACATTAAATAAAAGTAAATTGACGTATTTTAGTGAA
Source organism: Paykullia maculata (assembly GCA_003055125.1). Classification (NCBI taxonomy): domain Eukaryota; kingdom Metazoa; phylum Arthropoda; class Insecta; order Diptera; family Rhinophoridae; genus Paykullia; species Paykullia maculata. The sequence continues at coordinate 8,673 of NDXZ01004034.1, read as the reverse complement.
TATTTTGATTTTGTTTTATAATTTTATAACTAGCTATCTGTACCCGGCGTAGTCCGGGCTGGTAGGAACAAACAATTATATTATGAACTTGTAACATAACAATTATTTCTTAAGAAAGGTATACGGGTGATTTCATTAAGTTCACTTGTATCAAAGTGAATCATAGCAATTTCTAGACAAAAGCTACGGTCACATTTGTCAAATATTTGCCCAAAAAGGGTGACCACTATTTTAAGCAAACAATTGTTTGACGCGTTTTGCCCTCAATAAAGTTTTTCGTTAGCTATTATCAAATCAAATAAAAATATCCGTTAACATTATTTTAAAGATTATATTTAATATATTTCCTAAAACATACCAGCCAGCTTCTATCCTTTGTAATGGGATGTCACCACCCTTTCTATTTTTTCTTTTCTATTTTGCTAAAATAAATTAATTAATATGAAAGTTAATCGCGCTTAGTTTAAAGTTAATATATTTGCTTTGCATGTGAGGTGCCACCTTTGCCCCGATCCTCACTTTAAGACTCGAATAAGACATTAGTTAATTATAATCAGTTTTAGAACTACAAATTTAACACTTCTTAAGAGATGTTAACTGTATGGGAGGTGCCAAGTTTCCAGTGCATTCAAAGCCTTATAATGCATATATATTCAAAGTAAAACAACCCACTCAAAGTTGGAAACTTTAGTTTTAGAGATATTTCACGCCTACTCAAAATTCAAAAAAAAAGAAAGCCTTAATTTCTTCCAAGAAAAAAAATATTCATTATAAAAATTGGTTGAGCCATTTGAGTGATTGCGGCACAAACAAACAAACAAACTTAGTTATTTTTAATAATATATACATATGTACATACTTTTTATACATATATAGAAAATTACAGTTTTTCCTTCTTTATTAAAATCGTAAATGTTTGATCGGTCGTCTCAACTCTATTGTTTTCTCGTAATTTATGTTCTCCCATAAAAAAAGTGTTGATTTGTATGATAACATTTTTTTTATTTCATTATTTTTTCTCCTCAAATATTTATTTTAGTTCAATAAACTGGCATTAGAAATAAAAAGTCGATATATTCGTGGAAAAACTAAATTAAATGCTTTTTATTGACTCACAATATTTATACTTGGCTAGTAAGCCGAAAAAGGTATTAAATCATATCTTTAAAGAATATAAGATGGCTTGAGGCAAATATTTTATAATTAATGTTGGTTATATGTTAAAGGTATAAACTTATAATCATTATGTATATTCACACTTGCAACTTGCAAGAAAATTCACAGAATATAGACAGGGATTAGTTATTAGAAAACATAAATTTTGAATTATAATTCAAAGATACAAATCTTGTAAGAAGGCAACGAAATTTGTAATTTTGAAACAAAACGTGTTTAAATCTTTTATATAAGAACTTACATAAATTTTAATGACTATTAAGGAATAAAATAAACATTAAATTTTTTTTAAATATACATTCATACAACACTCGTATTTGGTACCTTTGTCCTGTAGTATTATATGATGGTGGCAGATTTATATTTTCAAACTTAAATAAAAAACGTAATAATTGACACAAAGTTTAATTAAGAGCATTGAACGATATAATGGAAATGCGGATTTTATTTTTTAAAGAGTACGTCATCCAGATGTCTTCCGTCGAATTGAACAGACTGTTCAAAACGGAGCCTTGTATTCTGCTGGAGTAAACTTGGTTCAATTGAGCTGATTTCTCGACGAACATTTTCTTTTAAAGCCACACGAGATTGGTGATTGTCATTATTAACCCTCTCTTTGAGGTAGACCCATAAAAAAATCCATGGGAGTTAGATCGGGCGACCTCGGTGGCCATGTGACGTCCCCAAAGCGACTGATCAGTTTTTGGGGGAAATTTTCCCAAAGCAAATTCATCGATGCTCTGGCTGTGTGTGCAGTCGCCCCATCCTGTCGAAACCACGTGTGTAAAGAGTACGATGAATGAGCTCGCACGTTTGGCAAAAATAATTCTGTAATCATGCGTCGATAATTTTCACCGTTGGCATTCGTTGCCTGGCCTCTAGAATTTTCGAAAAAAATATGGTCCAATTTTCTCATGCGTGAATAAGGCACACCAAACAGGTACCCTGTGGCAATGCAATGGTTTTTGATGTTTCAATCGAGGGTTGCGGGTTCTTGGAGACCAGTAACGGCAGTTTTGCTTGTTGACGTGGCCGTTTAAGTGAAAATGAGCCTCGTCGTTTCAAAAAATGGGATTTACAGTGCGAAAACGTTCCAACATCGTTTCACAAAAATTTTTGCGCATATCAAATTCACTTTCTTTCAGTTCTTGAACGATTTGAATTTTAAAATAATGGAACTTCAGATCCTTTTTTAAAATTTCATGAATAATAGCTCTTGGAAGTCCCAGTGAGGCTGCTCTTTTCTGTATTGAAATTCGCAGATTTTCACGTAAACTGCTTTCAACCAGTTCAATGCTTTCGGGAGTCCTTGAAGATCGACTGGGCCCTGGCCGTGGGACATTAATAGCAGAAGCAGTTGCGCGGAATCTCTGCACCCACGAACGAATTAAATTTACACTCGGTCTATCACGTATTCGCCGGCTAATTACTCCTTTAAAAAAATGTCTCCACAGCGAACGCGGGATACTCGCACGACCACTGCAACATCGTGACTGACAAATCCGCACAATTGATAATTTCAACGGCGCCACCCTCCCTCCGCACCGTTTATTACTTTTTTAAATTATCGTATTAAACAATATAACTTTGCCACCAGACATCTGTATATGAGCCGTTAATTTTGAAAGTGGCTTAAGTTTATTGAAAAAAACAAAGTTGCCAAGGATAAATTAACTTTTCTACAAAGCCTAACATCCTCACTTTAAATCCATAAATGTAGTTTTCTAAACGAAATGCTTAAAAAAGCATAATTATAAGATTTGATAAGAGCTGTGACTTAATATAGATTTTAACCTTTTCAATAACTAGTTTACTTTTTTCTCAATTCTTTACAAATAAATTCATTCGCTTTACTAAGGGATATCTAATAAAAGTCAAATAATCTGAAAAAAATTACTGTTATAATTTCAACAAAGAAATTTGTTTCTTTAAAACTACGGCATCTATTAACTATTTTCTTTCAGTTTGGAAAACGGAATACAAAATCCAGACTAAATAAAATAAAACAAAACACCAAGTTACGATAAACAAGTGACATTCTTTGTTATTAAATGCACCCTTTCTTATCAACAATTATTTCTTTAAAGGAATTTTAAATAGTTTCACTTTCTAAATGCTAGTTGCATGCAACAATTTGTAAAAGTATACACATGCATACACAGTTCTTCATATAAAGTACTTAGAATAAATCATGTAAAAAAAAGAAAGAAGGAAGGAACGATGTTTAAAAACTACCTGTCATTTTAACTCATTTCAGTATTTGTTGAATGTCGATTGTTGTTGGTGCTTAAACTCATACATACAGATGAAATATTTAAACATGCAACATTAAAATCCTTAGGCTGGTCATTTTTACAGTCTACCAAAGAGATCATGGCTATGATGAGGACGACAACGATGCCACAACCAAGTTTAGAGAAAAATACACACTATTACACACAAATTTCATATGTACATGTTGTAGATTAGCAAGATGTCTTTTTGATAGAAACAAGAAAAATGTTGCATGAATATTATAGTTAAAGATATTTATGTATGTATGTGAGTATAGGACACAAATCTGCAGAAGCGGTAAAAATAGGTTTTGGTTGATATCGAAAATAATACAGTATAACCTCATTAATCTGAAATAAATAAAGGTCGAACCGTTAGCAAATTACTGAAAAATATATATATAATAAATATAAAACCAAATTATTTCGGAAATTATCTTGTCAAGCGAAGTAGGTAAGAAAACTATATAAAATAATCTTTCTGTATCGCACTTTTATATTTTCAATCAGGATCAAATCCACTTAAAAGAAGGGCTTACAACATGCTTTTTTCTTTGCATACCTAATTTTGTTTGGTAAAATGGGAAAATAACATACAAAGCGTGACATGTCCGTTATATGAAGGTACAATTTTCAAACTTTCGAAACATTGTACAGTCGGGAGTACAGGTTTGGTTGACTAACGCGTGCCGGCAATATAGAAGTTATACTTTACTTTTGTAAACGCAATGTATTTATGGCAACATCTTTTGCATCATCATGAGAATGTAATGCGTCTGTCTATGTAAGAGTCTTTCATACAGAAATGCTTATGAATGTGTCCGTACGACTGTCTGATTGTCACCTTATCAATATTCAACGTCATGTAATTTATTTTGTTTTATCTCCTGGCTTCAATAAGTTATTTCATTCTTTATGTTTTTTATATTAATTTTATTTCATTTTGAGACGGTATATCCTGTCTGTATATTTAATAATAAAATCGTGTTTTCTTTTTCTTTATTCACACAGGCGCTTAAATCCATCTAGGTTTGATGTATGCTTATTTAAAAGTTGATGTTTTTTGGTCATTTAATTTTATGACTTGTCACATTGTCATTTTACAATGACTCAACCTAAGAAAGAACTAGATGCTTCAAAAATCTAAAACATTTTTATATCTATTATCCTTTTTTTGTTTAAATAACAAATTGTATATTGTTTTATAAACATAAAAACTTTTTTTGCGAGAACCGAAAAAGGTATATTCTAAATAACTTTAATGCTATTTTATAAATTCAGTCATACTCATGGAAACATTCATTTTTTAAATAAAATAATTTAATTACAAAAAAAAACTAAAACTAATAACAATAGCGAAGTAATAGAAACTACTACTAGTTATAACAAATTTGCAGAGTAGCAAACTACTAATTCGTCTATTAGAGTTATTGGATTTAATACACTTACTTATATGTTAAAACAATGTATATATTATTGGGTCATTTCATGTCAAGTGAACCAACTTTTGAAACCGATGTCTTCCGATCGGGATGAAATTTGCACCATAGTTGGTTCTATTATATAGTAGCTTAGACACAACTTTTCAACAAGATCGGTCAAAAACTCTCTGAGTTAGGCTGGTGGTTTCGTTTTGGCTTTGGAAAGAAATCGCATTGAGTAGAGGTAAAAAAATATAGCTGAACATAGCAGAAAATAAAGGCGATAAATAAGGAGGATGAAAGACAAGATATTTGAAAATTTATAAAACTTAAACACTTCGTTAGAGACAATAAATAACTGTTAAAATAGTTATGATAATATAAATGGATCTAATGTGATTAAGATTAAATTTTATTAAATTATTTATCTTTTTATTATTATTATTATATATAATTATTATTACAAATAAATAAAAAAATTTATTTTTCAAAATTTCTATAGCAAAAAAATGATTTTATTCCTGGGGCGGTATGAAATTTTAGTTAGGTATGTTACATACCGCCGGAAAGGTTAATTTGTCTAGTTTCTCAGTTTAAGTTTTATTTTTAAGGTTTTAGAAACACTTAAACACAAATAGGAAAAAATTCAAAATAGTGAGGTACAAAATATTTTTTTTCATAGATATCCCACTCGCATGTACCTTTGTTGCTCTCCAGCCAAGTGGCTCTTTAAGCACCATACGAGCCCACCATTTTAAGTTTATGAAGTCTACTCACTGAAGAATCTTTACGCGTATCAACCCCGAGCAACTTTGAGTTCTGCACCATTTAAATACATTTGATAGAAAATAAGCAATAGTCCAAAAAATTCTATTAAAAATTGTCATCTTTATCCTATTATTACTAGTGTTTGGTCGTTTACCAAACTTTCATGCTTTTCCATATTCTATAAATACTTTTATAAATAAGATAATCGAAAATAATCAAAGGGATTCTATTCATATGTTCTTTGCCCACACCTTACATCTGGTCAAATATTTGCCAACACACTTATATAAAAAGTGAAAGATTTAAACAGAGAGACACACAATAAACCACTTCATTTCCCATAATCATATACTACAATTTATTATGATTATTTATTGTATAAACCACTTGTCCTACCCAGTGCTTTTTAAGCTTTTGTATATTCTTATTTTTTCCATTATTTTTAAGTACTTGAACAAATTTGTTTTAATTTTTTCTAGACATACAGCCGGTGTCCTGTCTTTTTTCACACTCTTCTTTCGTATCATAACGCTCTCTAAATAACTTTGAAGTGTTGAATAAAAACTTGTTGACAGAATACAATTTACGCACCAGTCCCTGATTCATTTTCGCGAAATAAGGGATGGTTCTGGATTGTGATGGGTTGATTGTTTTGTTGTATTTAGGAAGCTGTTTCATTGATTGTCTCTTGATGACAAGATAGTAAATAAATATCAAAATATGTCAAAATGAAAAGTGTATCTAAATCCAAAACTTAATGTTAAAAATTTACATGACAGTCAGCTTAATATGGACCGCTTTGATGCACTGCGTATGTCTGCAAGTGTGTTTCTGTGGGATGAGAATAAGATTGATTTTTACCAGAACGTTAAATAGTTTTAATATTCGTTGATATGGCTAAACATGTTGCTGATAAAATTTTTGGCAAACCTAGTAGGCACCAATCTAGTTTCGACGTAAAGTTTAAATTTTTTTTCGTTAATTTATGAAATTTATCTAAAGCAAACTTTTCAATCCGGTTTGGTGCTGACAATTTCACTTGTTGTAAATAGTAATGATTAACTTTAATATATTATAAAAATAGCTAAAAAAAATTTCATTAATGATGAGATCTATTGAAACAACATATTCCTTTTTTTTTAATAACAATATTTTTTGTTTCTTCATTTACATTTATTTGCAATCTATTAACATTCAAATAATAAGCAAATCTTATAAATATTAAATATATTACAGAAACGTTAAATTCCAGCGAACTTAACCAAAGATATATGTATGTATTTTCTTGTATCTACAAAATTATTATTATATTATCTTAAATTATTGTTCTAAGTCATATTTTCCTAAGATGACTTTAGTTTAGACTAGAAATGGAAGATCTAGCACGTGCAGTCTTTTTAGCCGTCTTACTTCGGTGTTTTTTGCAAAAAAAAGGTAGTTATTGCTTATAAGTCGTCTGAACAAATTCAGATCGTATAGGTATATTCACAAAAGTTGTTTTATTGGACTTTGCCTACATTTTTGTAGAAAATAGTATGAAGAAGACATTAAAACGCTATCACCAAGTCTAAATGAGATGTTGGCTAAAAGGTTATGGTACCATTTTTCGGAAAATTCACCAAGTCTCCCATTATGTTGAAGCCCATAAAATTAAAACGCGAACTAATATTGCAAAACGGAGCCAGGGTTTTACTCAGCTAAAGTAGTACTATCGAACCTATATAGCCAAGTCTGTGTACTATGCAAAAAATTGTTTTTTGTCCCACAGTGTTATTAGTGTAAGCATTTGCCAATTAATTAACCCGTAACAGGCTAAAAGCTCAAATTTTAACTTTTTCATATTGGAAATAACTTTGTAGATTAAATGCCTCTCACAAAATGCGAACGATATTTTCTTTTGAATTAGTTCTAATTTTGTGGGCCAATCGCTTAAAATGGAAAAAAATTTTTCGAAAACCAGGAATTATAAGCAGCTTCTTCTTAAATCGTTGTTAGTTGGAATGAGTCAAATTAATCATTGATTTGGGTATTCTGATGGATGTTAAACTAAATTCTATTCAATATATAACCACCAAAATAAAGCTTTTGCTGTACTTACGTTCATAAAACGTTATTTATGGACCCATTTTTAACTGAATACCTCTACACATTGTTAGTCATACCAATTTTGGAACACAGTTCAGTTATTTAGAATCCTCAATATAATGTCTACTGCTATAAAGTTGAGTATGTCCAAAAACAGTTTCTGCGGTTCTGTTTACGCAGCTTTTAGCGACATAGTTCACATCTTATAAAACTAGATTTGCTTGTCTTAATTTAATTTCCTCGCTTGCAAGTCTGAAGACCGATCCTGTATGTGACGATTTTAATGAAATTGATTGATTTTACTTTTCAATATTCCTAGACGTACACAGAAAAAACTAAAACACTGTTTTAATCACCAAAATGATTCAACCAAGGAAAAAAATGTTTAAATTTGCACCTATCAACAAAATGATTATATGAATTACCTAAAATATAAAAAATACAAAAATATCAATTTTTCCCAATTAACAAAGTTTAAATGGTGTGTGTGGATTTTTTTTAAATTTAAAATTTAATTTTTTTTAATTTTTTCCTCTGCTGTGATTCGAACCGGGGTACTTCAGTTTTAAAGTTTGACGCTCTAACAACTACACTATGCAACCGACAAAACTATAGAAAAAAAAAATCAGTTTTTAATATTTTAAACCTTTAATGGTAAAAAACCAATATTTTTAATAGGAGCTCAATTCAATTAAGACAGTAAATTGAATGAATTAATTACTTCATTGGAAAAAAAAATATAAAATTGTTGATTAAATAATAAATTAAATGAATTAAAACCATAATTAATAAAGTTAATTCTGAATTCTAACAACGCCTTAATTAGAAAAAAAGTGCCGATATTTTTATACCCTTCACACAGACACATTCTAAAAACGCCTTAACTAGAAAATAAGTGCCGATATTTTTATACCCTTCACACAGACACATGTGTTAAGGGTATATATAGG
>NDXZ01004025.1:0-12591 GCA_003055125.1 Paykullia maculata | reverse complement strand
GTTACCCCGGGCTACGCCGGGTACAATAAGCTAGTATACATATATTTTTTGAGCGTAATTTCCATTAGCATTGTTATTACCGGTTGCAAAGCCAATATGGTATAAGCACAATTGGGACTTTAAAGCTTTCCTAAAAACTGTTAGAATGAATTCAATTTGACAAGAATTAAATCGCCTAGCGAATTTTGCTGTTTATAGTTTCTTTTTTGTATACGATAAATACTTTTAAAGACCGGTGTAGGAATATTTAGCGCATTACAAATGTTGTTCAAAATTACATTTAGATCTTTATTATCCTCGTAGGGAATACCATTGATTCGCAGATCGCAGGAAACAGCAGAATTTTCCTGTATTTTAATTTGTGTTTTAAGTGAATTTATTTCATTTTTTTGTATTTTAATTTCATTGCACACTGTTTCAAGTTCAGTTACCCTTTCATTTACCGAGTGCATTTCAGGCATAATGTCAATAATACGTTTGTCAATTTCATTTAATAATCTATTTTCACCGTTATTAATTTTTATTTCAATTTCACCGATGCTCTTATTCATTAAATTTAAAATTTTGTTCTCACTCTTTTATAGCAGTCTCGATTCTTGTTGTTATCGCGGTTGATTGTTTCTCAAAACGTCTATCTAAGAGATCCATAAGCCGAGTAGGAGAGAGACACATACGTGCACATTTTGAGTCATTATGTAACGGTGAAACAATTTGGTCTTTTTGAAGAAGTTGTTGCACTTTCTTCACAGAGGTTATTGTTTTCATTTACCGAATTTTTATTATTGGTTCTGTTTCTACTACGGTTTGGGAAATTCCTGGGAATGAACGTACAACTATTTCCGGGAAAATTTTACCTAAATTCCCGGGAAAACGGGAAATTAAAAAAGTCCAGTATATGTATATAGAAATTTACATATCTAACTAAACTAACTAACATGGAAACTAAAAATTAAAAAAATTAATGTTTTTAACATTATTACCGCTTATTATTATTACAGTGCTTACAACATTTAGCAAATACAACTATGTATGTATAAGAAGAAAAGTTAACGAATTTTTTCTGAAAAAACTTTTTAATATAAGTGAATAAATTGTTTTATTAAATGATTTGTGATTTTATACCTACAACTTACGTTGTTATTTTTTATAATCAACGTCGTATCTAAATGCTAACAATTTTTAAAAGTGAATGCAAAGTTTGTAAGTACATTTTTTTTTATTAATTAATCAATTTTTATAAAAATACTTTATTTGAAAGAAAATACACAAAATAAGTAAAATGTTTAAATTTTAGATTTTATTTTAAAAAATTTATGTACTTATAGTTATTACACTACTTTTAAATTTAAGTTTTTGCTTGTTTCCGGACAAATTTTAGCTGTAAATTACATATATATGAAAAATTGTTTTGAATAAACCTTACCATGTGCTTCTGGGCAAAAAATTATTTCTTTGTTGTATTTTGTTTTTTGCGGATTTTTAAAAAACAAATTTTGTATGAAAAACATTTTTTTTTTGGCACAAGTTTCACGATATCTTTAAAACTACTGAGCAGATTTATTAACAATGTAAGCATATATTCAAGTTAATTTTTTTTTGTCGAATTTTGGATTTCTCATCTTACTGCATAGTAAGCAATTCCCGAGTTATACTAACATATGTCATGCAACTACCCTCATTTTTTACATAAAGCTATATCTCGAAAACTAGAGCTAGTAAAAATATTCTATTTATATATTTAAAATTTTTATAACATATATAATCAATAGCAGCTAAAATTTGTCCGGAAACAAGCAAAAACTACAGTTTTGTTAAGTAGTATTTTGTATGCACATAATTTTCTTAAATAAAATTTAAAATTAAAAAATTGTTCTTAGTGGCAATAAAAATAAACAATACAACTTTTTGAGATAAATGTCTACGAAATAAAAATCGCGAAATTTACACACTATTTAAAAGGAAATTTTATTGCCTGTTAAATGAGATCAACATAAATAACGAAACTTATATTGATCAAAATATATATATCATTTTGTAAATCTACTTTAGTATATTTTTGTCAATTTTCAAGGATAACTTTTGTATTAAATTCAAAAGGGTGAAGGACCAAAATCTCATTTCGTTGGTTGATTTTATTTGAATTTGTTTGTTTTTTTGTTGTTGTTATTAACAACATAATGTACTTTAATAAAATAATGAATTCTTAACTATCTCTAGAGTTTTAAGTAATTTAATATAATTTATTTAAAATAAAAAATTCTCCTCGGGAAAACCGGGAATTCCCGGGAACGCGATTTTTTCATTCCCGTTTCCCGGGAAGCAAAAAAGTCCGGGAAATCCCAAACCCTAGTTTTGACCCATTTTGAAAATTATTTATTTAATTATATTTAATAGTTTTTGTAGTGATAGTGATACAAATTTGTGAATAGTTTTTTTAATATTTCTTAAGATATGCACTAATTTTAATAGTATATTCGTTGTTATACTTTATAATATAGAGCTTAAGTTCCAAAAGCTTAAAAGCTGTAAGCTATTTGTTTTTTGATATACTTATGTTGATTAAAACTAGACTCAATCGGTAAGAGTAAGCCGTCAACATTCGCAAAAACAGCCGTGTCTTTCCAGGCAAATTTTAACTGCTTTATTTTTGTTTCTTTTGTTAAATTATTGTCTGTAACAATTGTGATTTAAAGTATTGAAATAGCAAATTGACTCTTGCACAATATTTCAAAAAATTTAGCACACGCTTCTCACTCAAATTATTTAGTTTCAAAACTTTCAATTTATTTTAACAGATACAAAATTCGGTTTATGCGGGAGCTTTTAAAAAACATGTCCTTCAGTGATGATAACTATTCAACTATCTCAAATTAAAATATTATTTTGAATTACATTGAAATTTAATCAATTTAATAACTTTACTGTTGTTTTATATTTATCTGTATAATTAATCGGATATACGCCGAAACATTGGTACTTCGAATCGGATAAATAAATACAAGAATTTTGAATTTACATCGCTTGCCTACATGAATTAATTGATTAATAATATTTGTCAACAAAAAACAATAAGGAACACAGGTTAGTAAATTCATTTGTGTTTTAAACTAACATTAAACAAGTAAGAACGTTATATTTGGCTGGGCCTATTTAGGCAAATAGTCCAATTTTTTTCATCATCTTTAGTTTATCTCAAAGCTGCAAAACAATAATTTTTTTGTGTAGAAAAAAAAATAAGAAAGTTTGATACCACATACAACTCTGGGTACCTATGGAAGCTACTTGATTTCAACCAAAACAAGTACAGACGGATAGACGGGCATGGCTAAATCGACTTCCCTCTTTATAAGGATCCAGAATATATATGCTTTATAGGATCGCAAATGAATATTGTAGAAATTACAAACGGAAAGACAAACCTATGTATACCCTTGCCATATGTTTGAAGGGTATAAAATAAATAAGAAAAACATAATAAAATTAATACGTGTGTGGGTGTTTTTATATAGAAATAACATAGGAATAAGTGGTTATTGGTCATCGAAACAACCACGTTTTTGCGAAGAATCCTTTTTTTATGATCATTACGTTTTTGATCAAGGCTGTATTTGTTTACGCGGACGGACGGCCATATTAAAATAATATAATAAAATTAACGTTAATAAGATAAATAAAATTATAAACGTGAGAACTTTAAAAAAAATTAATTAATTAATTTAATTCGTATATTAATTGTGAAATATCGCGTTGTGAATATAACTTGAGAGCTGGTACATTTAACGTCTCCAAATTTTATGTGGATCATTCTATTAGTAATGTGCAAAGTTAGACTTAAAATGAGCTTAAATTAAAAAGCGGGCGTGGCATCGCCTATACGACTCAAATACATTTTATGGCATATCTTGAGAACGGTTATTTCTGTGATCTTAAAATTTTGTTCGAATAACTATTATTATGCATGCCAAAAATTGAGTGGATCGGATTAGAGCCGAAAATTATGAAGATCGGATCAGAGGGTGTGGCACTGCCCATACGACTCAAACACCATTTATGGAATATCTTGAGAACGGTTATATATCTGTGGTCCAAAAATTGTGTACGAATAACTCCCATACTACTTTCCTTCTTTAAGCCAAAAAATGTGCGGATCGGATCAGGGGATGTGGCAGTGCCCATACGACTTAAATACCTTTTATGACATATTTTTCTGCGATCTCAAAATTTTGTTCGAATAACTCTTATACTATAATCCTTATGCAAGCCAAAAATTGAGTGGATCGGATTAGGGGGTGTGGCAATGCCCATACGAATCAAACATCTTTTATGGAATATCTTGAGCGGGTTTATCTGTGGTCCAAAAATTTTGTACGAATAACTCTTATACTAATTTCCTTCTTTAAGCCAAAAATTGTGAGGATCGGATCAGGGGGTGTGGCACTGTCCATACGAATGAAATACCTTTAATGGCATATATTGAGAACGGTTTTTTCTGTGATCTTGAAATTTTTTTTTGAACAACTCTTATACTATTGTAGTAATTTTAATTAAAAACAATATTAAAAGTAAGGAAAATAAAGTAAATGATTTTACTGCTTATTCTGCGGACACGACCGGCCGGCTTGAGAGGTTGAAGGAGACTGACTCTGCATGTTTGGTTGCGGCTCTTTCGAACTTCCTACAGATAAGCCTTCCTGCATTGGATTCGTCCCGAATTCGTCCTCAGCATACTCGTCTGACCACGGCTTAATAAACTGGGCACAAGTTGTTGTCTGCCTAGGGCCTTCCCCAGAGCCTGCCTTAGTAACGTCATAGGTGTTGTGCGGCTTGACCTTGATGATACGATAAGGACCAAAATATTTTTATCTCAACTTAAGACCGCCTCCTAGTTGAGTTCTCTTTATAGCTACTAGGTCGCCGTACTGAGTAGCTGGCTTGCGTCTTAGATTATAGGTGCTTCTATTTTCGGCCTGCAGTTTATCGATGTTTGACTTAGCTTCTATTCTTGTCTCAGATCTTTGTTGGTCGAAATTGTTGATGACTTCTTGCTCTAGGAGCTCTTTGATGCGAATATCGTCTTTGCTGCGCATGTTAACACCAATTAGTATTTTAAACGGAGTGGAATCTATACTTCTGCTGTAAGTTAAATTCCAGATTTGTTGAACCTTTGCGACGTTCTTATACCACTTACTAGAATCTTCTATACTGAGCTTAGCGAGTACTGGAGCAATGATGCTATTCATCCTTTCGATTTGACCGTTAGCACGTGGTAAACCAGTCGTTATCTTGAGGTGTTGAAAACCTTCGTCTTGGCAATATACTTAACAATCTGTGGACGTGAACGCTGCTCCGTGATCGGATATAATACGAACGGGATTGCCAAACGTTGTACTTTGCAGTTCTAATTTTGAGATGGCGTCTTTCGTGGTTGTAGACTTTGTTGGGTATAACCAGCAAAACTTAGTAAATAAATCACTAACAGCAAATATGTGGTTGTAGTTTTTGTTGGTGGATTCCAATGGTCCAAGGAAGTCGATGTGGTAAGTATTCAATGGTACTTCGTCCTTTGGTATCGGAAATAACATTATCCTGCAAATGTTCTATTTTATTTTTTATAAGTTGTATATTTGATAATTGTTCTAAATATATGTGCTTGTCGTTTTCTATTTTTAGATTTTTATTTATAGAATTTATTTCTGTCTATTATTTTTCTATCATTTTTGATAATCATTTTTAAATGATTTATAGTTTCATTAAAATTATTATTAATTAAAATTTGTTGATCATTATTGCTAATTATTTCATTAATATTAAAGAGATGTTTTTGAATGTTCTGTCTGTCTTCGTCGTCAATAGTCCCGAATTACCAATTCGACATACTACCTATTCCGTTAATTGGTCCTCTTCGTCGTCTGTTTTGTTTTGGTTTCAAAGTGATTAATTTATTCCTGGCATCTAATAATTCTAGTTGAAGTATTTCTTTATTTTTTGTCTTCATTAGAATAACGTTTTCTGTCATTTGGTCCAGAATGTGTTCTATTTCTTGTAAGTTTACTATATGTAGTATTATGTCTGATTCTTTAACGATCTCTTGATTTTTCATAAAAATGTCTGTAAATCCTGATTGTTTCCTAAGTAGTTTAGTTGCTATTATTCCCTTGCTCTATATGATCAGCATGATCATTATCAGTATTGTGCGAATCTGAAAATTTTAAAGGTCTTTTATATTACACGAGTGTATTTTTCTAATTTCGCTTTTCTATATTTTGGTTGTTTGGTTGTTCTACTGCTTTTCTATGTTTGGTTGTTCTACTGCCTTGTAGTTCCTTATAAATCTTTTTTCTCTTGTTTCTCTATAGTCTTCTCTAGATTAATTCAGTTTTTCTATTACTTTTCTTTTCTTTTTAAAAATTTTCTTTTTTTTCTTTTCTTCCAAATTCTGTTTAACTGTGCTATTTTCAATTTTTCCTATATGTACATCCCTCGGTGTGCATTTAATGCTTGAATGGCAACGTTCATTATAATTTCTTATTGCCTTCTGAATCAATTCTTTTATGGGAACATTTTTTTCTGTTTTATATCATATCCCGAATTTCTCGGCTATTGTATTGTGGAAACGTTCTATGTCTGCGTTACCCGTGTGACTGTTGGGTTTAGTTAAATGCAATTCTATATTTTCCTTTTGTAAAAATTATTTTATTCGGACTGCTTTGAGTTCATTGTCCGCTACTTTTTTTTTGGTTTTTCTATTTTTGAAAAGTGGTCTTCTAATTGCTCGATAATTGTTTAATGGTTTCTATCGTTTAGCGGGTAAGCCGCTTCAAATTTGGAAAAACTATTTATTACTGTTAAAAAATGATTTCTTTTCATTACATAGGTGTCTAGGTGAATAATCTCATTTTGTTCTGATGGGGTTTCGGTGAATAAAAATTTAGGTTTTATTGGGTTTCTGTCGTATTTTATCTTTTGCCAAATTTCACACTGATTTATAACGATTTAAATCAACTCCATTAACTTTGGATAATATATTTTGTTTCTTATCTGATTGTATGTTTCCAAAATGGTATAAAGAAATTTGCTTAATGGCTTCGACTTCTGTTTCGATGTCTGGCTCTCTCTTTGTACACTTATTAAAATCTATCTGATGGTCGTTTGAATACATTTCAATAAGTTTTAATTGTACTTTGTTGTAATTGTGATCCGCGTAGATCCCGATCTTTCCTTTTGTAATGAATCTTCCAAATATGTTTCCCACTTCTTTAAAATCCCTTTCGGCAATAAATATTATTCTTTTCCCATGCAGTATTTAAAATTCTTCTGTTTTATTATTTGTTAGAATAATTTGAGTTCTATATTTATTCACTATTTCTTCTTAAATTGGAAAATAATCACCTAGGTCTTCTTCCGCTGAGCATACTGTGGCCATTGTTTCGTCGTCCTCTATGTTATTTACTGTAAGTTCTAAAGTGTCTGTGTTCTTATTTTCCATTTCTTCTGCAACAATGTCCTCATTATTTTCTATCCTGCTTAAGAAGTCATCTACGCTATTATCCTTGCCTTTTAAATATTCAATGTCGAATTGGTGTTCTCCTAGTTTAAGTAGCCATCTCTGTCGTGGTGACATATCCCTGCCCTTATATTTTAATAGAAATTTAATTGGCTGATGTTCGGTTAATATTTTAAATCTTCTGCCGACCCTACGATTTTAGACCCTACGTATAGGGTCTAAAATAGTTGACACTCCACATTATCGCTAAAAATTCTTTGCCCGTTGCAGAGTAGTGTCTTTCATGGTTGTTCAATGTTCTTGAGGCATAACAAACTGGGTGGCATTCCTGTGACAACACTGCGCCAATAGCGTAGTTAGATGCATCTGTCGTCAACGTGATTTTTCGAAGTCTGGGAAGTAAACCTGGATGTGTACTTATTAGTGCCTTTAGTTTTTCGAACGCTTCTATGTAGGTCGGGTCATTCAGATTAATTCGTGTCCCTTTTTTCAAGAATTTTGTAATTGGCTGTGCTATTTTTGCATAGTCCTTGACGAATTAACGATAATAACCTGTCAAACCCAAACAATTTTTTATTTGCTTTTCGGTTTTTATTAATTCTAAATCTTTAATAACTTTAATTTTATTAGGGTTCGGATTCATGCCGTCTTTTGATAGTATGTGGCTAAGAAATTCCGTTTCTTTCCTCAAGAAATTACAATTGTCTATTTGAATTTTTAAATTTTTACTTTCCAACACTTAGAATATGTCTTTCATTGCTTGCACGTGCTCTTGTAATGTGGAACTAAAAATCAGGATGTTTACAAAATTTCGCAAAATCTCATTCATAAGACGCTGAAAGGTTGCGGGGCCGTTTTTTAATCCAAATGGCATCCTTATGAACTCGTACAGTCCGTGAGGTGTGACGAATGCCGTCTTTTCCCTATCTTCCTTTTTTACTAAGATTTGGTGGTAACCCTTTGCCAAATCGAGCGTTGTGAAATATTGGGCGGATACTTGTCGTCAACTGTTACGTCATTTAATTTTCTATAGTCTAATTACTAAAAAAAACTTTTTTTCACCCGAATTGTCTATAAGCGGACTGGAGTATCTGGAATAACTTTTTTGTATGATGCCTTGTTCCTCCATTTCTTTTATTTGCTTCCACTTCCGTTTCATGTTGGGGTGGATAACGGTATAATTTTGAATTGATCTGTTGTGGGGTTGTAGTTTTTATCTCACGTTGAATTTCGGTAGTGTTTGTCAATTTATCACCTTCCTTGAATAGCAAACTATTAAATCGTTTCAGAAGCGTTGTAGTTTCTCTATACTCCTCTTCGTTTAAATAAATTAACTTCAATTTATCTAAATTGAAATCCGTGGCTTCAAGCGCATAAATTTGGTTAAAATTGTAAGGAATATTTAGAAATTAGCTTTCTCTTTGATTTAAAATTATTTTTCTTTCTTCGACTATTATGTTTGCCTTGAGAAACGTTAAGATATCTATACCGATTATGAATTTGTACTTTCTTCCTGCAAATGGGGCTGCCTTTCATCTCACTATTGCGTTATTAGGTAAATTAAACTCTTCTGGTGCTACTGTGCACACCTCATAATTTATTGCATCTTCATTTGTGATTGTGCTAAATAATATTGGGTCTTTTAATTTTATTTTTGGGAAATCTTTTATTTCGCTATTAATTAAACTTAAACTAGCGCCTGTATCTTATGAGTGCACCATAACTTTTATTATTAATTACTAATTTTATTCTGGGTCGCCATTCCAAGGCCGTTCGGTAAAAAAAACACAATTATTTACTTCTTCTCTTCTACTACGCGGATCAGGGTGTCCTATCAATTGAAGTCTACTCATATTTGCTTGGATATTATCAATTTCCATTGGTTCGACCTGACCTTGCCTAAATGGGTTTTGGCGATATTTGCCTGAACCTTGTCTAGGGTTTCCTGTCTGAAGTCTTTGGAAATTAGCCGAATTTGCAAATTGATTGGGGTTGTTAAACCTTCCGTTATTAAAATTATTATTTTGTCTATACTGCCCGGAATTATTATATTTTATTTCGTTTTGGTAGTAGGGATTTCGATTCCACTGCCTTTCTTGAGGTGCATTATTAAATCTGTTACCTTTATTTTGATTCCTTTTTCTGCCGTCTGCATAGTCGTTATTAAATCGTTGTCTTTGTCTTGATAATTTTGTTTTCTTAGAATTTTTTAATAAATGTTTAATTTTATTACGAACTTTATTTGTTTTAAGACAATTATTTTTAGTTTTAATTCTGGCTCTAGTTCATTTAAATTTTCTATGAAAATTTATTTTTATTTGTGATAATGAATGAATAATAATTTTTGAAAAGTAAATTTTACCGACACTAGCCGAGTGGAATGCATTTTCGAAACCAGCTACGGATTTCATCTTCAGCACTCTTTGATCGGTGGTTAGTGTTGGATGTAAATATCATCTATTTAACTCACAGTTTATTATTTTATTATTTTGTTTTCTATTATAATCAATGTTAGTGCTGATATAATTTTTTTTGCTTGTGTACGATTAGAAGTTCCCTGAAACTTTCTGAATTCCTGCCTCATGCAGCTGTCCTCGCACCTTCTTTTTATCATTATATCTTTTATGGTCCCTAGATCCCGTTCGTCGTATATCTTATCTAGAAGTATTCCCTGCGTCATTTCCTTTGCTATGTTCATTAATAAACTGTCCAAATTAGTAAAGTCTATGCCCTAATCGTCCCGATAACAAATACTTAATTCATCACTTTTATATTTAAGATTTTGTAATTCTACAGCTAGTTCACTTACATTATTTACTTTTTTGTAAATTTGGTAAGGCTTCACGTCTGGTCTGTACCTTAGCTTTAATGTTTTCTTTATGATCGTCTAATTATCAGGTTGCTGTACGTTGATTACTACATTCTTTGCTTCTCCTTGGATATTTCTGTAGTAGATAGCCTTTTTAGCTTCCTTCTTTAGACCTTCTTCTCCTATCGTAGTTGCAATTCCACACTGCTCAAGAATTAATTTATGGTGATATCTCCAACACCCGTAAATACTGGTAAGTATGACACATTTTTTAAAATTCTGTCCAACTGATTATGTGGCTGATGATGTGGTTGCTGTTGTTGTTTGCTGTTGTTGTTGCTGTTGCAATTCTAAGTATGCACTACGCAGCTGTTCTAGTTGCTGCTCCCGTCTGGCTAATTGTTCTAGCACCTAGCGTCTATTGCTTGAGTTGGTTCCATCCTTCTTTGGTCGAATTCCCTGTTCCTGTTTCTCTGTTTTATTTATAATTTTGCTGGCTTAAGATTTTTCTTCGTTTATTTAGTGGTGTCCAAGGGGCTTAAGTGTTCACTACACTATTAGTTTTAAGTGGTGTCGACTTGCCTTAGATGTTCACTGCACTAGTTATTTTAATTTTATAACTTTATAACCCTGGAGAGTCCTTTGGGATTCGCAGGATTTACTTTAGTTATTTATTATTTTCTTTCTTTAGGTACGTTTCACTAGATCCCGTTCACTGACTTTGGAACCGAACAGTTCTTGGCCTGGAATAATTACCAACTGCTTTATTGATCTTTTTCATAATTACAATGATACTTGTGCTACTGTCTAATTATTTTAATTCAACATTTTACAATATTGCTGATTTATATTAAATATTACAAACTTATTAATTGTTTTATTTTAACCGTTGCAATTCTTGGAATTGCGACCGTAAAATAATTTTGATTTTTAAATTTCTTATTAACTTGAATTTTTTAATAAATGTTTATTTTTTTTAAATTTATTTAATAAATCGGAAATGGATTTGGGTTATATCTTTAAATATTGCTTACAATATTATTTATAAAATCATCAATAATGTCTGTCTGAATATAGGTGTTTGTGTTTGTATATGTAACTAGTGTTGTACTCTTAGTTGCAAAAAAAAATGTTCAACGCACACTCGCCCGTATATACACAGTTTCTTCTTTTAATATTTTTAATTTTACTTTTCTCTTTTTTTATTTTACAAGTTAATTCTTTTAAACAAAAGCTTTCTAATCCCAAAACTTGTAGTAATTTTAATTAAACACAAGTTTATTAGGAGAAAAACAATGTTAAATGTAAGGAAAATAAAGTAAATGATTTTACTGCTTATTCTGCGCACACAACCGGCTGGCTTGCATGTTTGACTGCCGCTCTTTCGAGACTCCTACACTATTATCCCTATTCAAGCCAAAGATTTGTGGATCTGGTCAGGGCGTGTTGCACCGCTCATACGACTCAAACACCTTTTATGGAATATCTTGAGAACGGTTATATCTGTGGTCTAAAAAATTTTTACGAATAACTTTTATACGATTTTCCTCATTCGAGCCAAAAATTTTTAAAACCACAACTGGAGGTGTGGCACCGCCTATGCAACTTAAATACATTTTATGGTATATCTTGAGAAGTGTTATATCTATAGCCACAAAATTTTGTACGGTTAACTCTTTTACCATATTCCTTATTTAAGCGAAAAATTGTGAAGATCAGGGGGTGTGACAATGCCCACACAACATAAAAACTTATGGCATTTCTAGAGAACTGTTATTTCTATTGTTTCAAAATTTTGCACGATTAACTTTTTATAACATTTTCCTTATTTGAATCCAAAATCGTTTGGGATTAGGAGGTATGGCAACACCCATGCAACTCAAATATATTCAATGGCATATCTTAAGAACTGTTTTTATGATCTTAAAAATTTTGTACGATTAACTCTTATACTGTTTTTCTTATTCAAGCCAAAAATTTTGAAGATCAGATCTGGGGGTGTGGCACCGCACATACAATTTAAAAATATTTTATGACAAATCTTGAGTTTTGTAGAACCAACTCATATAAAATTTTCCCTTATGTATGGTTCTAATACAATTCGACTATTTTTATTAAAAAAACGAAAACAATCAAAGAAACGGGCATGTCAACTCCCTATATTAAGCAATTTTACTTTATGTGTTTGTTAGAAATTGTAATACATAATATTATGTATTGTAGCATACTAATGATTAAACTATTTTAAGTGACACAACTTTGCATGTGTTCACTACTT
>NDXZ01004021.1:0-17163 GCA_003055125.1 Paykullia maculata | reverse complement strand
AAATGACTGAATTGTCTCACTCTCTGTCCGTTAAACATACATCCATCTATACGCGTATAACAATTTAAAGTTTGTCTGTTAAAGTGGCTGCCTGTCTGTTAGTTCCCCCTATTTATGTGTCTGTGCCTTCTATGCACTGCATAACTGTTTGTCTGCATATTGTATTGTCCCCTCGACTAAAAAAAAAAACAATAAAATCGTAAAATTTTTTTTAGCAAAATTGTTGCCATATTTTCCAGTTGTTTGTAAAAATTCGTTTTTATGTTATTTTATTTTATGCATAGACAGCAGGCAAAATCAGCTTCACACTCTTACCATTGAAGTTGGACTGATTGAAGCCAAACACAGTACAAGTATTTCAAGTAACCAATTGCATTTTGCAATACTATTTCGATAAGTTTTGTCAAAAAAATAAAATTATTTATGAATTCTACTGCCGTCGTTTGTTAAATTGTTAAATTTTTTCTAATTCAATTGATTATAACTCAAATGTATCAGGAGTTACGCATAATTTTCATTGTTTTTCCAAATAACACTCTACAAACAGCAAAACACACAATTTATGGAAAAAAATCTTTAGAAGCTAAAAAAATGTTAAAATTTCAAATAACGAGAAAACACGTGCTAAAGAGAACGAAGCAAATTGTTTATTTTAAGGCAAGTTTTTTTGTATACAAAAACAACTGTCAAATTGAAGAACAAATTATTTTAATAAAAAAACAACCTAATTTCGACCAAATTCTTCTGCGAAGAAAAAAGTCTTAATGTAAACTGGCTTTTTTTTTGACATCGGATATCCCAGATTTGAGATTAATTGTTTTTCCTAGAAAAAAATTCCTTGATTAAATTAATTTTTAGTAAAAAAAAAATTGTAAAAAATGGACAAAATTATTTTTGTGTAAAAAACACATTATCGCAAATTTAAATTTTACAGAGTATTAAATTAAATTAAAATTAAACAAAAAAATGTTTTTTTTACAAATTTTTTGAAGTACAAACGAAATGAAAAACTTAATATATCTGCCCATTTTGAGATGATGGTTTACAAACAGACCAATTGTCACTCCATCAGTTGTTTGTGACAACAATGCCCCCTTTAGAAGTGATATAAAATTTAAAGTGTTGATTTTATATGCGAAATTTCAAATGTGAGTATAATTTTGGGCAAAACCCCTTAAATCCCGACAACTGCAATTTATTCAATAATATGTATGGATGTGTGTGAGTGTGTGTAATGTTTTAACAACTTTTATTAGGCCATAAAATTAAATGTTTCAAGTCAGGCGAGGTTTAAATTTATAGCATATCGTTGAAATATTTTTTACATTTGTTTGCAACATTTTATTTAGTGTTTTTGCTTTTGTTACGTACAACTGAAAGTGAAAATATTTATGGCCATTTAAGGTCATATAGTTTTTTTTCTTTTGAAAATGTTGTTTATGCATATTTTTTCATGGGAAAATGTAAATTCATAATAATTTAATTTTGCTGGAAAAGTAAAATAAAGGGAATTTTAAAAGTTTTAATAAAATTTTAAGGATTTTCTATATGATATAAATAACTTAAGTGAACAAAATACAATCATTCAGATAACTTAGAATTTTTTTTACTTTTTAAAGCAGCTCTTTAGTCAATGTTTGTTTAATATTATAAATAATTTCATGTTAAATTATTAAAACAATCTTTAATTTTAATAAAACAACACCAAATTACACTGAAATTACCGTAGTTAAAAGGATTGCTCAGATTAAGAACAATCCCTTACCATTAAAAACAAAATAAAGAAACTGCAAAACTGTATGCAATAATTCTTTTTAAGCTTTTTTATGTTTCCAATGTTGTGGTATATTAAAATTACCGAATAACAGTAAACCCTACGAAAGCACGGTAAAGAGGCATCTGCTCAGGCGAAAACAGACGACAATACAAGATGATCTAAAAAAGTCTTTTATTCCATTATAAACAAATAGTGGATCCAGTTGCGCTTAACTGGATAGCTTTACATATTTAAAAAGTCCCTACTGTTACCTGAATTTTTTAACTTGCTTATAGTTTTTCTTTAAATTATATGATTGTATGTATGTCCCTTGATTAATGAGGCCACGTTTAACCATCGATCTCCATTTAACATTTACAAACTGACACGCGGTTTGCCAAAAAAAAATCACAGCAACAACAACAAAAATTACAAACAAATTACAAACACAACAAATGAGACAGACAAGTACACAGCAATGGACAGATGGACGGACGGATGGACAATAAAACATTATTATCAAGTGATTCCTAAACTTTATTAAAAGAAGTTATTTATATAAAAATTTAATTTTTTTTCATTAATTTCTTTTACTATTTGATAAAAAAATTGTATTAACAACAATTTGCCTATAAATTTTCTTTTTAGAAAATAATTGGAAAAATTTTATTTCAAAAAAATATATCAAACAATTTGTTTCATGTTTTTTCAAGTTTCGAAAACTTTTTTTTTATTTAACATTAAAAATATTTTTTTTTAAACCATAAACATCTTTTTACATGAAATTTTCCAAAAAAAACATTTTTTTTAGTAAATTTCTATTATTTCTGTATAAAGAAAATTTTACAATAATTCTTTTTAAAAAAACTTTTCGAAAATTCTTCTGAAATTCGAATTTTTTTTAAAATCCTTTTCTTATAGAAATTTTTAACAAACTTTTTCTTTTATTTGACATTTAATTAATTTTCTTTTAACTTACATTCCTCATTCTATTAACATTTGATAGATGGTTCTCAATATATTTTCTATTCATAGACAATTTTCAGTAAATTTTTAATTGTTTAATGTTTCGATAAATTTTTTCTTATTAAACATTTTTTAATAATTTTTTATCACAGAAAATTTTAAATAAATTAAGAATCACTGTTTAAATTTTTTATATTTAATACAGACACCAGAAAATTATAAGCGCAAATAATAACAATCCATAACAGCAAGCAACATCAAGTTGCAACTGCAACAATAATAGCGGCAAATATTAAGAAGAAAATAAACAACAATATTTTTGTTCATTTTGATTCTTATATAAAAACTGAATGTGTTGTGTGTGTGTGTGTAAGAGTGTTAAAGGCATGTGCAGTCACATTTGTTAATTTGCTTTTACTAAAGCATGTGTTCATATACATTCGACAATACATATTTGTGTTAAGGAGTATTTATGATTAGATATGATTATAATGAAAACAATAATATATTTTTCCGTACCTCTAGTACTACAAAAACCAAGATGTATTTTTGTATTGTATTTGTATATTTATATGAAATATTGTCTCCCTCGCAATACGTTTGCTGCTTTGCAGCTCTAAAAACACAGTTACACTAAAACTTTCGAACATAACACTGCACTATAAACATATACGCTACATTGTACTTAAGTTGTTTGTGTATTCAACATCTCATGTTAAACAGAGGAAGTTACAAATATTTGCAACATTGTATGAATGAAAAAAATGTAAACAAAATAAACGAATCAACTTGTATTCAACTGACATTAAAAGAAGAATTAACAATTTGATCCACTTTGATTGGGTTTACTCTTATAGCGATGGTTTGATTAAACAGGAATTAATATTATGTTAAAGAAGATGGGCAGATATATGTACATACATTAATAGATGAACGAAAGAACAAACGGACAGATTGAAAAGAAAAGTGAAAATAAGTTCAAAATTTGTAAAAAACAAAAAAAAAATTTTCAATTTTTATTAAATAAAAAATTATATACATTTTTTTTAAATTAAAAATATGCATATGAATGTATCAACAGAAACATTGTTTTAAAAATTTAAATGTAAGGGCTAATTGGAAAAAAGAAATTATATTTTTAATACATCTCCGTTATTCTACTCTAAATTTACGTAACTCAAAAAAATATTGACCGTCGTAAGCTCAGACCAAAAAGAGACGGTTGACGATTTGGAATCTTATTCCAACTTTACAAAACATGTCACACTTAAAGTTGAAAAAAAATTTATGGGGCAAGTACAAACATTTTTTTGTGAAGAACAAAATTAAATTAGATGTATTATATTTGCTTTATTATTAAAACATCAGTAAATCAATATCAAATGTTTTTTTTTTATAAATAAAATCGAATTTTATGTAAGCAACTACTTAACGATTACCACATTATATTAGATATGTAAAACAACTTAAATGTTAAATATCAGCTGAAACTCATCTTAAATGTTTTCGTGAAACTTTTTTTTGCCAAAAAAATTAACAAAATTCCCACAAAAAAGTATACATTTTAAATAATCATGATTGTAATTATAAAAATGATTTTGAAGAAGGCACTCCTAAAAAAAGAAAACAAAGTTTTTTTACTTTTAGAGTGTGACAATATAAATTCTAACAGACACTTCATAAACTTGAGAAAATATTATTTTATTTGACACTAAAAATGGTAGGCGAAGTTACGAGTGCAAATTTTATTTCTCTTTTAGGGTCCAAGTTATTAAATTTTTTACATAAAAGATTTTTTAGTGTTATTTTTGTAAAGAATTAATATAAAGAAAACGGCAGTTAACTATAGCTTTAAGGCGATTGTAGTTGATATTAACCCTCCAAAGATCGCAGTTAAAATGATATAATATTTAAAGAACTTTTTTCATAAAAGAAATTGTTTGTTTATTAAAAAACACCTGCTTTATGTTAAAAATTCTATATTGTTGTGTTCCAACAACAGGATGATCTTAAAAATGTTTTAAGATTTATAATGCTTCTTAATGAGTTAATAAAATCTGTCGTTTTTTGTTCTCCATTTAACTGGCATGTGTTGGTGGTGTTAAACAAAAAATGTGAACCTTTTAACAAACATTTAAAGCGCGAAATTGGTTTGAAGTTTTCATAATGGTGTTATATTTTGGAAAAAAGATCTGCTCTAGCTGTAAGATAACCATGACCATGTACTAATAAACACAAGGAACTACATACAGAAGAAGACCTCTTTGAGATAAAGATGAGTAAGAAAGAAAAATGTGGGTTGTCATAACGGCTTTACACATAGCAAGTACAAGTACAAGTTTAGAAACAAAACTTTAAAATTTGTTGTTGCCTTTGCAGCAAATACTTATACATGCATGAAAGCATGTATGAATGCATGGGTGGATTAAGAGTGCGTGTTATGTGTTGCAAGTTCGATTCGTTAGCTGTATACAGAGCCTGTCAACGTCGACATATGTTTGCATGACAAATTAAAAATTAATATCGTTTCTTTAGCCTTTGACAATTTGTTTTAAAATAAATAAATTAAATAACGGTAAAATTTGTAACTACAAAGAAAAATAAATTAGACAGGAAAACAGATAAATGAGTAATTAATCTTTCAAACTGACTAGTGGTCGCATTTTGGTCAAAATTCATAAAAAATTTGAGTTATTTAAGAACATATTTACATCAGAAAAATGTTTATTTCTTATTATTTAACTCTTAATTTGCTTACGTTTAATTTTTTTTTTGGACTTTTCAAATGAATGGACTGAACCTTTGCCAGATCTTTTACTCCGAAGTTTGGGCAATATTCTCTTAAAGGGTTTAAAAGTTATTTCTTTATGTATTTATATACTTACATAAATAAGATATATTAAAGTACAATCCTTAAGCTTTTCATTTGAAAAGTTATTTGTTTCATTTGCACTAAAGATACAAAATGTTTCCTAAAAGAAAACTTAATATATTGCATATTCAAAACCAGCAATGGTTTGTTATTAGCTCTCTTTAATTGGTTTTTAAAAGACTTTAGAAAATAACTACGGTGATCAAGCGCTGCCTTTTTTATATTTTCTGCCACTGTTAGAATGAAACTCTTCAGTACAAAAGCTTTTGCCTTTATTTCTTATTGCTTCCTTTTAAAAATCTTTGATTTACTGCCTGTCCTCTTAGGTTAGCAACTGCGAATGCCTACTTTTTTCAATTAAAATTCTTAAATTTTCCACCTATTTTAATTTTCTTCTACAGAAACACTTTAGCGTTCTAATAATGCATGAAATAACATTATAAGTTATAAATAAATTTCCATAAAATGTTATTTCTTAAACAATTTTGAATGCTTAACCATTTAAAGAAGCATTTGTTACATAAACATTGCAAGTGCAAGTACCCTTTTTACCCTGCAAGCCTACTCCACTACTCCTATTCCTACTAAGACCTGATTGTTTCATTTAGCTACTTCTTATACTGATGCCTTATTTGCATTTTGTTTCTGTTTTTTTTGTAAGTGCATCAGTGTGCGTGTTTTTTTTTTATTTAATAATAATAATATTCGTTTATCTAGAGGAAAATACATTTGTTTATTTTTCGTACTATTTTTCTTCTGCATATATTAAGATGGTCTTCTTCGAAGATTTTTATTCGTTGCATGCATAATTTGAAATTTAAAATTTTTAGGAAATTATTGTTTGTCTTAGGAGATGCTTAAGTTACTTTTAGAGAAGAAAATTTAAGAATTCAAAGCTTCATTACAATTACTTGTAATTTGTAATTGATTTTTTTAAAATTAAAATTACTTTTAATTTTATTAATCCAAAGTAATGTGTAATTGAATTGTCTAATTGAAGTTTTGTAGTAAAGATTTCAATTACACATGACATGTAATTGTTATTGATATATATGACCCCTCTATTTATGTATCACTAGTTTCAAAAAACGAACAGTATTTTCTATTTGATTAAAATCTTACGTAAATATCTGCAAACAGGACAAACGGTCACCATTTTATTTTGAATTATGATATTTTGCCAATTTATCCATTTATAATATAAATTTTATAATACCGAACATTATGATGCATACAAAATTTGTCAGCTTAATTTAACCTTCTTCTTTTTCAAACTGTATCGTGCTTTCAGTGAAGAATCAGACGAACAAAAATAAATAGATCGTCTTTGCTTTGTGTTCGGATTTATAATAAATATAATTTATAGAGTCTAAAATTATTTTTTTTAGTGTGTTAAAAAGGGATTGACAAAATTAATATATCTACCATATCTCTCTTAGAGGGTAGGTATAAAACAAATGGCAAATACCAGGTTTTTATTTCCAAGTATGTAAATCTAAAAAAAAAATTAAAACTTTTTAAAACAAATTTGTTTGTATCTTTTAAACTATTTACTATTTAAGGCAGTTAGCAATCGTTTTCGGTTCATTAAATTTTTAACCGCTTTCTTAGAACACAAGTTTAGTCATAAGACGCCAAGGTGGATACACCGCCAGTACAAAATGTGTTATCTAAGAGGTACTTTTGTTTTAAAAAATATTAAACTACTTCATTTATTACACACTTGCATCTGTCCCACTGTGCATCTAAATAAAATTACTATCCTTTTCCCCACATTTTTCTACTGCCACCAAATATCGCACTAAAAAATTCTCCCTATTACTGTTTGCTGCTGCCGTTGTTGCTACAGCAATCTAGGCAGCAATTGCTGTTAGTTGTTTAGTGTTGATTCGGTTGCTCTAGTAAAAAATTAATAATTTTATGCACAATTTTGTTGTCAGTCTACGTGATTTAATTCTCGCCTTTACTTCTTTTCGTACGTCATAGTAAATTTAATGACTAGTTAGAGTTATACGTCTTAAATTGAATGAAAAATATTTGAGCAAAAAAAAAAGGAAAAAAATAAGAATAATAAAGAAAACAACAATAACAACAAGAAGAATAATATTATGTTTATACTTAAAAAAATATTATTCATAAAAATTTAAATCATATTTTTTTATATGAAAGAGTAGTTTTCCCTGCTAAAAACGACACTAGAATACACTTAAAGAAAAAGAGCCTTAACATGTTTTTTTTCATATTTTTCTGCCTTCTTTTTTATGAGAAAAGCAAATTATTTTTATATGGTTTTTAGTCAAACTGCAAACTTTTTCTGAGTTTAAAAAATTACTAAATTATTCACACGAAGATCAAATATAATCATGAAAAATAATTAAGATTGTAGAATGTAATGTCATTATACCCTTTGTCATTCCGTTTGTATCTTCTACAATATTCATTTGCGACCCCATAAAGTATATATATTCTGAATTCTTATAGATAAGGAAATCGATTTAGCCATGTCCGTCTGTCCGTAGGTTGAAATCAAGTTTTCTCAGTTTTCTCTCTCTCTTTCTGAGATGTTTGCTTTATAAAATCGCTTAATAACTGACCGAGATATAAGTCAAAAAAACGACTACCATTTTTTTTTTTACACAAAAATTTATTATATTTGTGTGTAAGACATACCTTTTGAGAAATAAAAAAAAAATTCGAGATATAAACAAAAAAAATTTTTTTTCGAGATATAGGCAAACATTTTTTTTTTACGTAAATACACGTAGTGAAGGTTTGGCACAGCCAAATATAGCGCTCTTACTTGTTTTTACCTAACACAAACTCCAAGTTTAAAATATTTGGAAAAAACCAATTTTTTTTTAATATTTCACAATAATTTTTCTTTAAGTGTACATACCACTTGTTTAGCTTAAGGGCACTTTTCTTCCCCAGGCCGTTTATGATTAAATCAAGGTACATATAATTTTAGTTGATTATTTAGTTGCTGTATTGTTGTTTTTAGTATATAGTTTTTGTTGTTGCTGCTGCTGCCGTTGATGTCGTCTACTCCTTTCATTGAAATTAATTTATACAAAGTCATTGAACAGTCAAGTTTTTTAATGCAAATTTTTTTTGAAATTTCTATTTTAATCAAGTCTGACGTATTCAAATCAGAATGCTGTTTAAAACAAGTTAAAGGAATTTCAAGCAAAGAAAAGCAGATACCTGAGAGATGATTTAATTATAAAAAGAAAATGTCTTATGTTTGAGTATTGCTGGTATTAAAATTTAACTTTTGTATATTTCGACGCCAAGTTATCAAATTGATAAGATTTTTTTTCTCAATTTAATTTTCAATATCATTAAACAAATAGCAATTTGTGATGAAATCTGAATGTATAATTATAAGGATTGTTTTTTTTTAATTTTAAGCAGCCAGATTTTATGTGATTTTGTGTTTTTGAAATTTTTTTTCTTTCTGTTACGAATATTAGTTTTTCTAAAAAATTCAATTTCGTTTATTCTTCTCTTCTCTTCTAAAACCATGTAGAAAAGAAATTTCGAAAGAAAAATTTCCCATCATCAAGATTTAATTGTCGCTTTGGCTTAATTTTACATTTTGATTTGTCTTGTTTTTATCTTTTTTTTTGTTCTTGTTTCTTGTTCTGTTTAAAGAGCTTAATTTTTTTTGTGCCAGAGTTGTCACAGATGCACCACAAAGAAACCAATCACCACCACCAAAGAGCTGACAAAAAAAATTGCAGACAATCCATTTAAAATAGAATTTCACTTGTAAACATGGTTTAAACGTTTTATCACATGTCTTAAGTAGGCGTTACAACGACAATTTTTTTTGCGACATTTTTTATGTCTTTGTTTTTGTTGTTAGCACTTTTTGCCAAACTATTTTTAATGCAACACGTTAATGTTGTTTGATTTCTTAGTTCAGTTTTTTTCGTGTTTAGGGTGTTTGTGTGATTAGTTGAGGCAAGGAATGGAATTGCATTTTCGCGATTTAATAGATAATGTTAAGAGCGACTTAATAAAGCACTAACTGAAAAACATGAGTCTAAAATTTTGAAATAAAAAATGTTTGTCTTTTTAATTAAATAATTGCACTTTAAATGCAAATTTCCTAATGCCATATTTTTCTTTTTAATATTTTGCCACTCTGTTGTGTGACATCGTCAGGATATTATATGTTAAAGGCTCTAAGGTTTAATATTTTCTTTTGAAAATTAGAGTTCGAGAGAGTTTTTAAATTAAAATGGTCAAAAAACGAGAATAATTTATTTGAAAATATTTTTTAATTAAGAAATTTTTTTGGTTTTCTTGTCGCAAAGCTAAGATTAATACAAATACTTTCAAGGTGGATGCATATGCCTTGAATGTTTTTAAATTTCAATTTAAAAAAAAATACTTAAAACTTGATATAACCGAGTGTAGCATGTAGCAATGAGTTAGAAAAAGAAGATATATATTTATGTGAAGTTTATCAGTTTTATAGTGGGTGGTTTCTTTAATTTCTACACATCAGTATTAAAGGGGACAATTTTGTTAGAGAAATCATGCCAACCATTTAGCCAGTGTTCGTTAAAGAAAATCCCCAAACTGACTGAACGTCTGTCTAAGTTACGAGTTCGTTGAATGAGATGACTGGGTTGGTTTACTTTTAAGCCAACGCTTTAAAAATACCAGCAAAAAGAATGTGGCGATATTGTCTTCTTCCAAAGACAATTTTTTATTGTTTTATTTTAAGTCTGATAACTGTGGCCTAAAAGATCTGTTGACTTGCAACCTATTTTTTCCTTGTTTTATTATTTTGTTTTAAGCTTTTTAATGTTTATTTTTGTTGTTGTTTGTTGTGTTTGTTTTGTTGTGCTATTTTAATTGATTTGTAGTTACCAGACATTACTTAAGTGTTATTTAAAATGTTTTCATTTTAGTTTGTACAAGATTTTTTCCGCTGGGTTTTTATAGTCAACACTCTAGAAAGTAATGCAGAGATTTAATGATTTTTTGTTGTTTTAATCTAAACAAGTTGTTAGGATTAATTTGGCCTAAAAAAAAGTCTGACAAAAACAAATGGTTGTAAAAAAAAAAAAATAAGCAGACTTCAATTTAATTAACTAGTATTTGGCAGTAATGGCAAAACATTGATATGATATTTTTTATTATATAAAAAACCATTTAATAAGTTAGCGAATTTAATTTTTTTTCCAAATTTCAATAATATCAATAAATTTGTCTTCTATACAAAGTTTTTAATAACATATTTTCATACATAAAATATTTACTAAGTTTTTTAAAAGATCTTTAGTAAACATCATTTTGCTAAAAAAAATTATTTTACTTTTATAGGATTTTCTAAAAACGTTTCTTTTTTATTAAAAACTATTAATAAATACATATAGGAAATTTATTTAATGGAGAATTTTCCTTTCTACATTATATATTTTTGTTTTGTTTTTTTTTAATTTTTGGTAAAGAAAACATTGAAAAACTTTCTTTTATAGAAAACATTTGAAAAAACTAACTCTTTTTATACAATTCTTAAATTATTTTTTTTATATCTTTAATTATTTTCTAAAAATTCGTTTTTTGTAGAGAGTTTTTGATAATGTTTATCTGTATTTAAGAAAATATTTTATAAATATTTTTTTTAAAAAACAAAAAAAAAAAATAACTTATCTAAATAGTTTTTTGCTTCATTTGACAAATTACCCTTAACACTAAATTCTTTGACATTTCACCTTTACTGACTCCCAGGCAAGGTGTAAAAAACAGGCTCCCCTTTCTTCCACTGACTTAACACCATATGCCCTATACAAACTAATACACTTCACATGGACACGCTTATTTAAAATTCAAATCAACCCTATACCGTTACATGTTATCATAATCAACAACAATAATAACAGCAACAACAACAACAAATCGATTATATTTAACACTTGCCACTCAAAAAAAACAAGAACAGCAACAAGAACATTAGAAATTCACTAAAACATATTCATTTACAAATTTGTAACATATTTCGGATGCAACAATAGATATTTAGGAATGTGAGAATATGTATGAATGTATGCATGTGAATATGTCTGTTTAACATCTACATACATATTACGAGATGATGATGACAACAATGATGATGACTTTCGATATTGTTATCATTAGTTGTAACAAGTGATGATATAAATCATTTGCATCATCATCAGCAACAACGTCACAATTTTCGATTTTTTTTTTATTGTCTGTGTCTATTTCTATCTATCATTATATACACACTCTGTAGCATACATTTTGTAGGTTCAGATTGGTGTAAAGTCCGAGGGGGTGGAATTCCTATGACTCCATATGTGAGATGTATAGTTGAGAGATGAGCAGTAATGACTATGTCATAATGCACATGATATATACATAATAACAAACTGAGTGACGTGCTGCGATAACATAAATGTGTTTAGTTTGGAAAGTGATGCATTTACACTAGCACTGTTTGCCAAAGACTTGTCAAATTAGGTGAATTTTAAGTAAGTTTTCAGTGAAAAGAGAATTGTTAGGGAACGTATCTTTAAGAAACAACAAATTGATATTGCATTGAATGAAAATAAAATTAATCAAGAATGTTTTTTATTAAAGGAGAATTTATCAGAAATTTTCAGTAAAAATAATTTTTTTTATTTCTCTTTAATTTTTTTATTTTTATTTCTTTTTAAATATATCGGACAATTTTAAAAATGATTTAATTTCGACAAAATTGCATTTAAGATACATTTTAGGAAACATTTATCAACCCATTTCTATAACAAGATAATTGTAAAAAAAATTGGCTGAAAAAATAAGAACTCGTAGAAAATTTTCCATTAGGACACAGTTGATCAAAAACTGATACTTATTAGTCGAAAATTCAATGAAAACAAAGATTAATGAAAATTCTATATAAGGAAAAACAACATTTCTTTTAAATCAATGGAAAAAGAATATTTATTAAAAAAAGCTAAATGGAAATTTATCAAAGAATCCTTAAGAGGGATATGGGACAAAAGTTCGAAAATATATAAAACACCGTGATAATGAGAAAATTAAAAGTTATTTGCTTAGAAGAGAATTAAGCACATGTTTTCTTTAAAAATAGAAAGTTTTAAAAAAACAACTTAAAAAATTGGATCTAAAACGAAAGATCTTCTTGAAATTTTCCTTCAAAATGTTTTTTTATCGTTAATTAAAAACTTGTCCAAAATTATAAAAAATAATTTATATCGAAATATTTTTGCAGGTTTGTTTGATGTAGTGATTTGAAATTTTGTAAGTGTAAACACTTTGTAAAAACAATCTCCTTGGACAAGTGCTGGTGTCAATTACTTATTGCGTCGAAAATGTCAAAAATTGTCTGACATATGGTTTGAAATTAATAGTGTAAAACTACAATACAGCGCTATAAACAGATTAAGTGAAGGTGTGAAAGTGTTGGACCAATAACTAGGAAAGAATATGTAGCAGAGGCAAATACTCCGCTAAAGGTTAGAATTATACATAGATAGAGATGCAGGGTGTAGAACCCACCGTTATAACAAACATGGATATATAAGTATATGTATTTCTGTTTATGAGAAAATAAAAATAAATCTTGTCTTTTGTGTGTAAAAGAACCATAAGTTCATTTACCCCCCTTTTGAATTCATCAGAAAAATACATTTCTACCATCAAACAACCAAAAACAGAAAAAAAGAACCACACGATAGTTCATCAAAATGTTCAAACAAATTTTTAGAGTATTTCACTTTTATGGGAAATTTGATACTCTCAGTTTTTTTCACACACACTAATGTCACCGAATAATAAAAGAAAAACTGAAAAAGACTCCCAAAAATAAAGCCTGCTGGGCTTAAGCTCACATTCACAATAAGACTCCATACGTTGTAGCTGCTGTTATATCCTTTTCCATCATCATGTTAATTTAAACTGTCAAAATGTGCTGCACACCAAGTGCTTAATATCCCTTATGCCAGTATAAGCATTTAGCCACAACGACAAAAACAAAGTGCATGAGTCAATAAAACAAAAATTATATACAATATTTAAAACAATTATTTTGGTTTTATGATTGAACACAAATGGAATTTGTTGAAAATGCCACAAAAACACAAACAACAAAAAAGACACAAATTATAAGAAAAGTAATTAATTTTTGTCATTCGAAGGAAAGATGTTAAAAGAGTTATTAACCCCATGTGAAATGAAAATATAATTTAATTATTATTGATTAGCTATGTAACTCAGAGGAGGTTGTCATGGACTGCATGTTGCATGATCGTATTACACATGCAACCTAAAGATTTTATTTAGTTAAAAAACGATTAAAAATGAAATGTTCTATCTATCATTTGCGTGACAGTTTTTTAATTTTGGGTAGATATTTTCTTCGTTTATTAAATTTATTGGCCCAATGATAATTTTAATGAGACAATAATTATCATCATATACATATATACATAAAAAATATACATTTAACGAAATATTCTCCTTAACTTTTTTTTAGTTTTAGTTTTTTTTTTTAATAAACAACATTACAAAAGAAAATGCATTAAAATCAAGCCCTTAATTAAAATATAAAGAAAAATATTCTTAAGTTCCTTTTTAAAGGAAAACTTTATTAATAAATACCTTCAACGGTTTCGTTTAAATAAACAAACTTTAATCATCGTATTTATCATTAGTTAAGACACTTGTACAATCCTTAGGAATATTCATAAGCAAAAGTGTACAATTAACATAAATGAACAGAATCATTTTTTTGAAAGGACCTAACAATTCTAAAAATGTTTTCAAAACAAATTACAGTTTTCCTTAATTAAATGCTAAACGTCAGCTATTGTGAATTTTAGAATCACAGATAAGAATCCTATTCGCCAATAATAAAGCCAAAAACCAAAAGCTTATGGTAACAGACTCACCGTGATACAAAAAGGCAACAGCAAAAATAACTTTGACGAATGTCAAATGAAAAATAGTGACTTTTGTCAAATGTTTAAAGTAGTCAAGATGTTAAAGTGCAACCCATGCGTCGGCTATTTTTTTGACACTTTTAGATAGAACGGAATCGGAAAATTTTTAGTGGTATAACGGAAGAAAAACGAAAGAGAATAAATAAAGCTAATAAGTCAGCAATAGCATTAATCGCCTCGTTAAGGTCTTTAATAACTTACCAATAGCTGTCGCCGATACAAGAAAATACTTATCTCAACTTAGCTAGAAAAAAGGTATCGGCAAGGGTAACTGTGGCAGCGGAAGTATTATTTATGCTGTTAAAAAAAATTAAATTATTCCTTTAAAATTACAAAAAAATTTATTTTAATAAACATTTTTAATAGTTTTATAAAAAAACAATTAAAAATTTGTATTAAAAAAAAATTAAGTTTTTTTTTTTGTATACAATTTTCTTTATTTTTTTTCGAAAATCTGTAATAACGACTTACATCATTAACTGAACAAAATACTTTACAACAAAATTAACGACAATTTTTAAATGCTTCTAAAAAATGTTTTAATTTAGCTTTCCACAGACTAAAAACATTTTTCATTTATCATCTTAGATGCTCAACATTTTATCACTTTAGTCAGACCATATAATTTGACGTTTAATTTGCACATACAACAAACTCTTAACAACACATACGCTCATACACACACACACACACACGCAAACAAATTGTTACAAAATAAAGATGACGAAGATGTTGTTGCTGCTCTAAAATCATCAACATATTGCTTAGGTGGGGGTTACTACAGCAATAATGATCAAGTATTCTACAAATAGCATCAGCAAATAAAATGCTATGAGTTTTTGTCTTGCAAATGCCATAGTTGCACTAATTAATACTTTAAACAATTGCAAAAACAATTTACAACATGTTGTGTTAAAATGCATAAAAACAAACAGAAAAATAAATAAAAAAACAACACAAGCGTCACTTGCTTGTAAAACAACTAAATTTACTAATTAATCTAAAAATATATAGAGTTTTTTTCACATATAAAAAATATGTTAAGACAAACTGAAACAAATGATTATTTTGCTGTAAAAAAAATCTTATTCATACAGTAAAATCTTTATTAAGTGGATTAGTTTTAAAAAGTTGAAATAATTTTTTACAAATGAAATATTTTTTTTATTATATTATTTAGAGCGTATTTTAACTTTCTTAGGACGAAATGTACAGACACTATTTAACTCATACTTGTTTACAGTGCATTGTTTATCTAAACATTTTTATATGGGTTATAAATGGTTACCCTATAAAATTATCAAATTTAAAAATTCATAGTTAGACAATGTCTTTTAGTGGCTTAAGTTATGGTAAACAAAGAGCTGTGAATAAAATACCATTAGCCAAACCATAGCTATTACCCAGCACAAACTGGGTAATGACTTGTTTTTACTCAATTACATAATTTTCAATAAGTATAATATACCGTCTGCATTACAAAGAAGTAGTTTACTAATGACAAAATTGTTATGTGAAACGCAATAACTTACTTATCAGATATCTAATAAGAATTAAAAACTGCATACACTTTGGTTAAAAAAGTTATTAGAAGCCACTGAAATTTGTTATTATAACTCTCATTTGGTTAAACATACTTAGTGTATAAGTAGTTTTATATCCGACATTAGTTTATAATTTTCATGACATTTTGTAAATCGCCTCTAAGGAATTTTTCTAAGTGTTTTTGTAAAACGCAACTTATAGTAGTAGAGCCTCAGTTTCGTTCTCAGAAAGCCGTATATAGTACATTATTTATAATGAGTTCTGCAAGCTCATACAATCAAATGTATATTTTACTTATTTAAAGCAAGTAGTTGTGTAAAATTTTAAAAGTAATGACTTATTCAATTCCTTATTTGTAATTTAAAGGGCATCCTTTATTCATTTTTAGTAAGTATGTATGTAGTTAGTAAGTAACATTAAAGTAATTACTTCACAAACTCAATATTTGTAAGGGAGCGGGCTAAGAACTTGCCTTCACTGACATCGCCATGTTAAAGTAATGGGTTAAAATGCCAATAGGTAAGTAATGCAACTACTGTATTCTTATCATTTTAACTCATTACAAAGCAGTGCAAGTTTTTGCTGGGTAGCTAACAAAAATAATATTAAATGACAGGGAATTTGGAATTAAGAGTTTGGTATCTTCTCGTTGCACTTTTACTGTTTACATATATTTTAAAAAAACATAAATCATTTTCCACAACATTTTTTTAAACATGTATTACATATTTGTTTTTTTTTTAAATTTTTTTTTAAGTTAAAAAATGAATTTAAATGAATTTGCTTCCTGTTAAATGAAATAATAAAAATATTATATATTTTTAGTAGTTGCGGGATAAAATTCTTAAGGCAAATAATTTATTTTGAAGATGTTAGCGAAAATCGTTTGATAGCATATATTTCTACACTTTATTAGCAGACTTTTTTACATTTAAAAAAATCTTATTAGAATTATAATTTTACAGAAGACTAATTTTACCTCAAAAACAAAATAAATAATAAAACTAGTAAGAGCGTTATATTCGGCTATACCGAAT
>NDXZ01004019.1:0-11635 GCA_003055125.1 Paykullia maculata | reverse complement strand
AAGAAAAAAAATTTTCGATTTTTAAGCAAAAAATTTTTTTTTCGAGATACATATAAGCAAAAAAAAATTTTTTTGGTTTTTTTGTTTTTTAACAAAATATTTGGAAAAAATATTTGTATATTTTGAAAAAAAAGTACCAATTTACACACATAGAGAACGTAGTGAAGGGTATATAAGATTCGGTATAGCCGAATATAACGCTCTTACTAGTTTTAAATGTTTTCGTTTTTTATTTGACAACAGAACGTTCTTGATTGATGGACAGGTCGTTCACAATTTGACAACGTCTGGTATTATATTTAAATTATCTTAAGTTTACAAATTTATTGCTTGCAATATTCCGCTAAAAATCTAGCAAATGTTTGACTTTTTTTTAAACAATTAACTAAGTTTGGCGCACGCTTTTTTAAATAGAAGACCTCTCCTGCATTAGTTCCTAAAACATAAATTCACACATAATAAGTAAATATTTTACTTTTGTTTAACAAGAATTTCTAAGGTTTAACTTCTTTAAGAACTTTTTACGTACCTGCTACAAAAACCGCAACACAAATAAGAACCATAAATATAAGAAGCAGCTAGAAAACATAAACATCCTTAAGAAATATTTTCACAATTTGTGTCGTGATAAATAAAGTTAACAAAGTGGTCTCTTAAAGTTAAGATACTGCAGTAAAATTGTAACCTTAATTTAATTTCCCATTGAAGAAGAGACAAACTGAAAACCTATTCACATTAGAGAGTGAGAATAAATATGTTTTGCAACAATGTGAGAGTAAGAAAAAAAAACAAAAGAGAATACAAATTTACTCAGAGTTTAACAATGTTTGTTGATTAAATTTTTAAGACAATTTTCCACATGACATATTTGCTTTAACAAAAAAAAAAAAAAAAGCAATTATCTACTTTGCTATGTATACAACACATACATTTGTATGTACATTTACACATGTGGTCAATAAAATAGGTACCCCGCTTTACTTGTTTAAAGTATTTCTTCTCTTTTTTTTTAATGTATCAACTTAAAGAAAACGTTACTCTTTTTCAATATTTTACACTGTTTTGTGTGTGAATAGAAAAAGAAATACCAATATATTATTTTGTTTATTACTCTACTCAAATTTGCTTGGTCATTGAAATAGAAACCTTGCCAATACACTTAGAGATTTTGATTAACAGAAAATATGATAATAAAGATGTATTTAGTGCAACAATACTGATATCAATAAGATAAAATTAAAAATAGATGGTTCGAGCCCAACGTTTTACGGCGAAAAGGAAAAGACCGGTTCAGAAGCTTAGACAGCTAAAGTGTTTTTTAGCCACTTAAAGGAATAGAAAAGTGTGCAGTTGTTAGAAAAACGTGCTTTACTATAGATAGTTCTATTGTATTTTTGGTAAAACGTGACCTTTCTTAAGTTTTCTTTGGGTTTTGTAGCTGAAATTAATAACAAAACTTTAGCGAGTCACTAGTTATGGTATGGCCTTGGTGGTAAAATAAAATTGAGTAATATGCTCTGGAATGATAAGCCAAAATAAATTCTTTTGGGAATGATTCGTTGCAGAAAATAAAATAATTAAAAATTCAATCCGCGTTACACAAAAAAAAAACAATTAAACATGAAGGCAAAATATCATGGTTTTGGGCGGTTTTTTTCGATATGATCTAGGGCCTAATCATCTTAGTTCTAAGACTATGACCATACAAGTCTACGGAAAGGTTCTGGAAGAAGTCATGAACAAAAAATGCCATTAGTAATCATGGTAGGGTGGGCAGCTGATTGATTATTGTCACCTTTGACTCAATCCGACTTTTTTTATACATTTTGATTTTGGACGTTAATACACTCCATTTATTTCTACGTTATAATTTGTGAAAAGGTTTGCATTCATACATACTATATTACTATTTTATTGTGACACAGTCGTCAAGAAGCATCAAGCAGCGAACCTTCCCTTCCTTCGATAGCTGGTAGCTGTGCAGGCCACACGCTTAATTATGCTTCTCATAACCGCTTCACACTTAACAATTTTTATCCGTTATATGCTACAATATAAAATAAATGGCTACTGATTCGGGACCAAAGTGGCAAAATCAATAACCCGATTTGAAACTAATAGAAAACCTAAAGGTATATCTTTAATTAAGCTTAAGCAAACAAAATGTTCAAAACAAGACGCAGTTATGGCAGAAAGTTCAAGAAATGTGGTAAAACACTGCTGTTGAGATCTGTCCTAAGATTATCTCCTCTATGTCCGAAAGATAAAAAAAAAGTTATGCAAATTAATGATGGTCACAGATGATATTAAATATAACATTTGGTTTTCAATCTCCGTGTTAAGTTATTTTCACTCTCATATCGTTACATTACTTTAATTTCTCTCTTTGTACTTATTTTATTGTCCAACTGAACTTCACATTTTTTAATGCATTTTTTACTTAAATCTTAATTTATTATTTTATCGCTTTTTTCATTATAATTTCTAATAAAATAAATATTAAATGAAATTAAAATTGACGTTCACATTCAGTTTCAAATATTTTATTGTTTAATGCTTTGTAAGTGGTACCTATTTTAATGACCAGATATGTATATATCTTGGCTTATGTAGGTTTTTGTATGTCTTTAATCGTTAAATTTTTTTTCTTTTTACCATCATTAGGGTTTCGCTTTTTTAACCTTAAAATATCGTGCAATCACCTTATGGGCAATATTTTCCTGATAGTTAAAATCTATCATTACTATTGTGGTGTGGTTTTTTAGTATTAATGATATGAAGTTTTTATTAAATGCAATTTTTATTATTTATTATTGCAAAATTAGAATATGTCTGTCAGAAACGAATTTATATCTGTTTGTATAATAAAATTTCAACAAGTGAAATATTTTCATATGTTTGCAAAAATTATTGCGACAATTAGTTTTGCTTAGAAAACTATTTGAACATGGGAAAAAACGATCAATTTAAAAAAATGTAAGTCATTTTTAACACATGATTCAGATGTTTTTTTATTATTAATGTTAATAAAAAAATACAAAAAAAACTTTTTTTTCTAGATTAAACCTAAACTCAATGTGTGTGTGAATTTTGCTCAATATATTTTTGTATTTTTTTTCGCTATACAACGACTATTCTTTGGTATTTTTAATAATATAAAATGTTATCACCCAACTATTTGTTGTATCCCAAAACAACAATAACAACTTTAAATAATATTAACTTCATGTTAATTCTTGTATTAAATTTCAGTTCTCTGGCCAATATTTCTTCAAAGTCTATAATTGACAAAATGCTTTTGTAAATTAAAGTTTTTGTAAATTTTCTTGCCGCTTTATGTCATTATTACTGACATTCTCTTTTGTCATTTCAAAAAAAAATGTTGATTATTTTTTGTTTTCTTTTTCCTTAGTAAAGAAAATTCCCTTAGAGCTTAAGGAAATGACTAGGGCAACATTTAAGAATTAAAAAAAAAGCTTTTAACTAGCAAAGCGTTAAACTAACACAAAATTTAAAAAAAACATATACTTATGAAAAGAAAAATTAAGTAAAATATATATATTAAAGAGGATTCAACAACTTAGTGTGAAACATGTACGCATTTGTGCACATTATGAGAAATTGTGTCCTTGAGTAATTTAATATCTTAAAACATTAATTTACTTTTCTAACACAGAAGATGAAATCTAAGCAAAATTATTCTCTTCTCTTTTGTTTGTACATATACACATATAGTAACAAGCTACAGAATAAGGTGAGTTTCTTACCCTCTTAAACTTAGGTGTGGTTGCATTTTTAATTGACCGTCTGCGAAAATAGATTATTTTCAAAAATATTTTTATATAGAGATTTTTTTTTTAATTAAAATAAATTAATTTTTATTTAGACTTAAGGTCAGGGCATCTTTTATTTATTTATTTCTGCTCTATTTAATATTATTTTGTTGAGTTATTTAATATTTTAAGCCTGTCTGGCGTTCCTTTTAACAGAGGTTGCTTTTAATAAAAAAAATTTCCTAAAAATAAGTAAAATAAGATGTGTTAAAATAAGGAAGAGCGCTATATTCGGCTGTGCCTAATGTTATATACCCTTCACTACGTGTACTTATGTATGAAAGTATGTATTTACATGACCGAAAGGTATTTAGAGTCTTAGAAAACTTAGTTTTTTTCGGATAATTATTTTAGTCCTTATAGGTTTTTTTTTGCTAATTCTGGACCAATTAATAAATTTTTTCAAATTTCCCAAAAAGACATATCTTACACACAAATATAATCATTTTTGTAGTTAAAAAAAACTAGTGATAATAAAGAATAATAATATAAATGAAAAGTAGAAAATAGTTTTTGTAGTAAATTTCGTTCTCACTCGTTAAGTGTTAGGAAATATGAATCACCATACCCTATTTCCTAATATACTGTGAGTTAAATATATGATATTTACATCCAACACCAATCACCGATCAAAGAGTGCTGATGATGAAATCCGTAGCTGGTTTCAAAAATGCATTCCACTCGGCTAGTGTCGGCAGAAACTTACTTTTCAAAAAATTATTATTAATTCATTATCACAATAAAAAATAAATAGAATTTCTAAGAAATTTTAAATGAACTAGAGCCAAAATAAAAACTAAAAATAATTGTCTTAAAACAAATTAAAGTTCGTAGTAAAAAGAAACATTTATTAAAAAAAATGCTGATTTCTAAAATTAAATTAATTGAAACACAATTTTTTAAAATTCATCTTAAAACCTTGGAAACTATGAGATCCTTTGGCAAAGCTGGGGCGACACTTTCCACAAAGACTATGTTTGTAAGCCCAAATAATAAGTTATTTTCCAGCTGATTATAATCAGTTTGAAATATAACGTAACTATAATTAAGGAAACTCTTTTCACAAAGAATCGTAATCATGGCAGCAACTTTAACCAACAGAAACGCATAACTTAGCGACAACACAGCAATTTGCTTTTAACCCTTTCAAAAAAGCTTTAGCATGAAAGCAAAAATATCAAAAATTTATTTTATAATTTTTAAGAAAAGTGTTTGTTCCTTAAAAGTTCTATTCAATTAAAGTCACAATATCTCAACTCTTAGCTTTCCACTTCATCTAATCCTTAAGTAGACATTTTTCATTCTATTGACGACCATGAAAAGTTTTTGTTACACTTTGGCTGTCACTCATTATTAAAGCTTATTTCTGGAATTGGTATTAAAAACTATAACCACAAACAACAGTTAACTGTCACAACTAAAAAACATTTACATTTATACTTGTGACAAAATCACTAATTATGTAGATGCTGTGGCAGTAGTATGTCTAATTGGCGAAGTATCGAAATGTCGAAGGCTAATTACTTAAACAGGCTTAAAGAATTTTCAACGAAATTAATTGTTAAAATGAGTGAATATTATACAAAAAGTTAAATAAAATCTTAAACAAAAAAGAAAGCAGGGAAAATAACAAAAAGGTCATTATCAAATTAGGGAAATTGTTAAATTTGCATGAAAAATGATAAGAGGGAATGGTTAAGTATGTATGTGTGCGTATATAAATTTATTTTGAAATGTTGGCTTTTTGGGTCAAATAAAATTTGGATAATTAATTATAATGTTTGAAGGGAAAAAAAAACAAAAAAAGCATTTACTGAGAAAGTGCTTTAATAAAAACAAGACTTGATACTGAAAAAATTTATTTAGAAATTTTAAAAACTACTTGTAATGTAATGTAACTAAAAAAATATGAAAAATTACACTTCTTTACAAAAAAAAAAGGTTTTATTTTGTTGCCAAAAATTGTAGCTATTATTGACTACATATTACACAGATCTCAAATATATAAGTAGTGAGCTCTAGTTTTTGATATAAAACTTTATGTCTATACTAACATATGTCATGCAAATACTGTAGAACGGTTAGCCCTATTCAACTAAAGTAAAAATTCAAAGTTCAACATCAATAATATCTCATAGTTAGGTTAATATTATTTTTTAATTTGATCAGTAGTTTCAGAGAAAAGAGAAAAATCACTTTTAGTACAAATTTTCAAAATTTTTGTTTTCTAAAAGTTCATAAAAGATGAAAATGCAACAAAGAAATTTTTTGTTCAGTAGCACATAGTAAAATATATTTTGAACAAGTTAAGCCTGCCATTTACTACAAGATTTTTTCAAAAAAATTCAACAAAAGTGCATCTATTTCAATCTATATATATAA
Source organism: Paykullia maculata (assembly GCA_003055125.1). Taxonomy (NCBI): domain Eukaryota; kingdom Metazoa; phylum Arthropoda; class Insecta; order Diptera; family Rhinophoridae; genus Paykullia; species Paykullia maculata. The sequence goes on along the minus strand of NDXZ01004019.1, from coordinate 5,420 downwards.
AAGTGAAACTCTGTCTGTCTGTCTGTTTGTGTGTGTGTGTTAGCTATAGACTTCGAAACCGTAAAGCCGACCGGACTCAAAATTTAACAAGTTGTTGTACACATTCCAAGGAGTGTTTATGGGTGGTAATTTAAAAAAAAAAGTGGGCGGGGCTACGCCCATCGTCATATACATTAAAATAAAATACGCCCAACAAAATATATATTAACTTTTCAGCTAATTGCACTTGACCGATTTTTCTGAAACTTTGCACACATATTAAACTCTCAAGTAGGCAGGGTCACGCCCATAAAAAAAATGTTATAATTTTGAGGTACTTGCACTGGACCGATTTTTCTAAAACTTTTCACACATATTGAGCTGTCATAACTATATAATTTAGTGATAAGAAAAGTGGGCAGTGCCACGCCCATAAAAAATAAGTTATCATTTTTAGCTACTTTTCCTAGATCGATTTTTCTGAAACTTTGCACACATTTTGAGCTGTCATAACTATATAATTTCGTGATAAGAAAAATGGGCAGGGCCACGTTCATAAAAAAGAGTTATAATTTTGAGGTACTTGCACTGAACCGATTTTTCGGAAACTTTGCACACGGAGTCTATAGCTAACACACACACACACACACACACACACAGACAGACAGACAGACAGAGTTTTACTTTTATATATATATAGATGAACTTTTAAAAACAAAATTTTTGAAAATTTGTGCAAAAAGTGATTTTTTTTTTGGCACGAGTTTCCTGATGACGATTTCCAATCTTAGCATAGCTTTAACATAATTTAAATCCTTGTCGGATTTTGGATTTTTTATTTACTTGAATAGAACTAACCGTTCTCTAGCTAAACATTTTTTTACATTTTATATTGTTATTTGAATTTATATTTCAAACTATAATTTTAATTTGAAGTATCAAATATTAAAACCAATTATAAATTCCTGACGATGTCACACAATGGAGTGGCGAAATATTGAAAAGTAATATATATTTAAAAAAAAACAGACCTTAAGCTTAAATTATTCTACTTTTATTTTTAAAATCTGTGCAACATATGTATGTAGTCAACAACAGCTACAATCTTTCCGGCAACAGATGTACTGTTAACTAGTGATATTTATAATAAAGTATATTTTTCATTTTTTTTTATTTTTATTTAAAAGAAATTAATTTTACAATGTGTTATTTTAAAATTAAAATTTTTAGTTAAACAATGCACAGAAAAAACTAAAAAATGGTTTTAATCACCAAAATTATTCAACCAGGGAAAAAAATGTTCAAATTTGCACCTATCACCAAAATGATTATATAAATTACTTAAAATATAAAAACAGCGTTTTTTTTTCAATTAACAAAATTTTATTTTGTTAATTGAATTTTATTAGCATTTTATTAACATTCAATCAATAAGCAAATCTTATAATTATTAAATATATTACAGAAACGAATCCAGCGAACTTAACCAAAGATATATGTATTTTCTTGTATCTACAAAATTATTATTATATTATCTTAAATTATTGCTGTAATTCATAATTTCCTAAGATGACTTTAGTTTAGACTAGAAATGGAAGATCTAGCACATGTAGTCTTTTTAGCCGTCTTACTTCGTCACTGTCATCTAAAAGAGAGTATTATCGTGGTTGCTAAGTCTATTCAAGTATCTCATGCTATATTTCCTTATTTCTTCGTTAACTTTGGAAATGTCAAGGTCATGATGAATATTGTTATTTCTGACAAACAATTAAAAAAAAATAAATTACTTTAAACAATTTGTTAATTGAATTAATCAAAATGTTAAATGAAAAAATATCAATGTCATTGGAAAAGAAAACATTTGCGCCATCTATCGTTATCTCGAAACAACGTCTTATACGATTAAGTGGTGTGTATAGATCCTTGCTAAGTTAAGTGGTGGTGTATGTGGCCTTTTTTAAAATTTTAATTTTAATTTTTTTAATTTCTTCCTCTGCCGTAATTCGAACCGGGGTACTTCGATTTTAAAGTTCGAAGCTCTAACAACTACACCATGTAACCGACAAAAATATAAAAAGCAAAATCATTTTTAATATTTTAAAACTTTAATAGTTAAAAGCCAATATTTTCAATAGGAGCTTAACTCAATTAAGACAGTTGATTGAATGAATTAAATATTTAATTAAAAAAAATTTCGTCTCAATAAAAAACCGAATTAAAAAAAAATATAAAAAATTAAAATTGTTAATTTAATAATTAATTAAACTAATTAAAACCGTAATTAAATTTAATTCTGAATTCTAATTACACCTAAATTGAAAAAAACGTGCCGATATTTTTTTTTCTGTGTGCGCTGTAAATATAATATGTTATTTAAACAGTGGCTACCAATTTACCTTCAACTTAGATCTTAGTGTAACATTTTACTATTTTGATTTAAATGTCTAATAAATAAAAATTATTTATGCGACTTAAAAAAAATATTAAATTTAATAAGGAAAGTACTTTTTTTCATTTACCTCTGACAACACAGAGGTTTTTTTAATTTAATTTTAATATTATTATTTTGAAAGTAGGTTTGGTTTTATATACAGTTTATTCATTAATTTAAATAAGTTTCAATCAACGTAAATTTTCATGTTTTCTTTTTGTGGTATTACAGTTCGTTCTCTTTTTTTCTTTTTCTCTCTCTCTCTCTCTTTTTATTTCTTTGGAAAAGTAAAAAGCAAATTACCACAAGTAACTGTTTTGCTGTTAAATGTTTTGAGATTACATTCTTAAGTTTTTTTTGCAGTTCTTTTATTTATACAGACATGCATAACCAACATACAGATATTCATATCCACACATACATATGTATTAAATTTCAACATACACATAAGCCCAACTTAGTTCATCGGTACATGCCTGACAATGTTCCCTGCAGGAAACCTGGGGTCATGTGTCTCCAAGTCACCACTTTTGTCGACAATTGTGGTGACTATTTGGTAATATTGTCAACAAAGCGTCAATAGTTTTAAGTTTGGTATTGAAAAGTACCAAAAGTGTAGACTAAAATTACTAAATTGTACTAGTATATCACTTTTTCCAATGTCTACATATGGTCCCAAAAGAACTTCCTTCCGTCAATAGTACCAATATCAGTAGTGGATTTTCAATGACACACACATGTTAAATGTCTATAGTAAATAGCATTGGCTGGGGTATTATAAGTTATTAGTGCTAGTGACTGTGTCAATAGTAAGTCAGTACAGTTTTTCTATTGACATTTCCTGCAGGGTTTGTACAACTAAAGGCAAAACATTAAATAAGTGACACAGATTTAAAAAAAATATTATATTTTTTATCACACTTAAATTAGTTTGCTTGTAAAGGGTTTGCAAGAAAAAAGGATTGAAAAAAACTAAGTAGAATCCTTGCTTTTAGCCATTTTAGTTCAAGTTTTAGTAAAAAAAAAATTATTATGGGAGTAAATCAAAAATGAAAAAATTATACAATATATTTTACTGTGCAAAAACTAAATGGCATTATACATACATCATACATACACATGGCTACACACTTGTGTATTTGTAAAGGTATGACATTTTTTTGAGAACTGGCATTGTACGTGTCACATAAAGTGTTTGTTGTGTGGATGAGATAGAGGGCCACTCTAAAGGGCTCAGTAGGTTAAGTGTTGTACCTTTTTTGTGTACCTTTTGAGCGTATATTAGCATACACCCCAGCAAAAAATTTCTTGATCTAGCAGCAATAAAGATTTAATACTTACTAAAATTATTCAAAGAAAGGGAAATCAAATCTATTCTATTTAATGAAAAAGGTGTGAAAAAGTCATCAATTGGATTAGATAACACTTAACACTATTTTTTTTAACTTTTAGATTTATCTCAGGCTTCAGATATGAAAAACACTTTTGAATCAATCTTCAAAAGTTTATACTATTCTATGATTTAAAGTTGTTTTATCTTAGTGTAGCCTTGAAGCAAAAATCCTAATGTTTTGAAGAATTTTTTTTAGCTTCAAGATATTTTCAAAAAGTGTTAGTAAAATCTGGCAAAAATATAAAATTGTATTGTTTAAATTTCAGCAAAGCCCATATAAAAGACATCGAAAATGCTGACGAAGTTATTGGTGTTAAACGAAATACAAATTACCATCTCTGGTATTTTATAACGTTCTACAAGACCTGCTTTGGTACCTTTGGTACGGTTGCTGTTTCTTTATGATCTTTCGGGGCTCTTGTTGTCACTGTTAGAACACCGTTACCAGTTTTATACTGCTGTTTCAGGCGTTTACAAGCCCGCAGATACTGTATTGTATACTAAGCTCATTAAAATTGACTCAAAGCAAGCCAAGCTTTAGGTTTTAACGTTTATTAAACGAAATTTGCATACAAAACTTGTTCAATAATCTGACCGCAATTACTGAAATTAGAAAGATTGCTTACCAAATCCGACCATTGAAGTCGTGAAATAGTCAGATTGTGTTGCTTGGGCATGTTCTAAGCCATCTTTCCAACTCTAGGATATGGTTCTGTAATAGTCTAGATGCTTTCTGAGACTTCTTGTAGACACTAAGGAAAGCGGTGTCATCAGCAAATGTTGATGTATGGATACCATCATTAATTGGCGTACAGTTTTTCTGTCATCAAAAAGCATTGTTAATAGAATGTTACCATGATGTGCGAAAAATTAGTTTTTGGATTGATTCATTTACTATTTCCCGTAGGTCTTGTGTTAAAAATTGAGTTGACGGAATAAATTTCAAGAAAAGGGAGCTGCCATATAGAACTGAGTTGTAGAATTTAACATTAAAGTACATTGGCACATAGACCGTAACTTGATCATTTTTTAACCAATTTTGAATTTGTAAACTGCATTTGAAAGCAAGTTACTTGGTCTTTCTGAATATTTGCTTATATTCTTAAAAAAATAAAAGAAATATTAATTTTATTAAATTTTAATTAATTTTATTATTAAAAAATTTTCTATTTTTTTAGTTTTAAATCTTTATGTGAATTTGCGCGGGATAGGATTTGATTTTAGACTTATAGTTTCTTCCGAAAACTTTCTTAGAAGTTTCCGTAGATTTTATTTTTTTTTTATACAACTTTTTAGTTTTTCTTCATACATTCAATTTGACCCGGCCTAATATATATATTTATGTATATCTTCTTACATAACATGTATGTATATAAATCTAAGACGATTAAAAAACAAGTAAGAGCGCTATGTTCGGCTGTGCCAAATCTTTTATACCCTTCACTACGTGTATTTATGTATGTATGTGTAAAAAATTATTTTTGTGTGTTAGACATTTACACACAAATAAAATAATTTTTTTTTGCTTATATTCGTAAAAATTGTTTTTGCTTATATCTCGTAAAAAAATTTTTTTCCTTACATCTCGCAAATTTTTTTCTTTTGAAATTCCCCAAA
>NDXZ01004018.1:0-17507 GCA_003055125.1 Paykullia maculata | reverse complement strand
TTTTTTTTTTTTTTTTTTTGGTAAGGGATAATATAGTCACTCCATTTTTAGACAAATACCCCATAAAAAACCTAAAACTTTGACAAAAGAACATACATAATAAAAACAATATACACACAATACATACATTTGTACATACATATATAAAAAATCAGAATTATTGAATTAGATGTTTATGTGTATTTGTTTTGGTTATATATATGCAAATGACTTTGGAATATTTTTGTGTATAATTTATTCGCTCGTTTTCTGTTGGTCTATTGCAAAGCAAGTTCTTGTGCTTTATTAGGGATCATAAAAGATGATATTAAATTTGTTTTGCTTAAAAATATGTCATAATTTTGCGAGAGATATTAGTAGAAAATATTTAAGAAGTTATGGCCAGTACACTTAATCCAGCTTTTGGTTTTATCTTTAATAAAGAATGTTCACTTCGTTGGTAAGGAAGTGGGCGTTCGCTTATAGCTTTTTTAAGTCAATACAAGGAATAAGGAATACAAGGTTGGTTGTTTACTTTGTAGTAGCCAGCAGTATTAACACTTATTTAAATCACTTGCTTTTATTTATAGTTCTGCATTTTCCATAAATAATAATTGTAAAATATATTTAATAATCACATCCATTTTTGTATAGATTTGCAAAAAGAAAATAAAAAGAAGAACTTAACCGACCAATTTTAAAGTAATACCAGTCGCTTGAGTCGCTTATATTTTTATGTATTTATATTTAGCCGACCAACATAATAATAAAATTAGTCACTAAATAGAAATGGTATTTTCATTTCATTCATCTGGTCGTTATTGGTATACTGTTGGTCCACACAGGATTCCTTTTCCACAAAATGATGTGGCGTTGTCGGTACGACTTTAAACGTAGTACCGACATCGTTGCGACCAATCTGTGTTGCTTGCTAGCAACAAGGCTGTACACAGAGGGAAAAACCCAATCGAAAAACACCGAAATTGACACCATCCGTTGTCCAAAGTGAGCTAAGCACGTTTTTTCTTGATTTGACAACGGATGGTGTAATTTTTCTAAGAACACCTGGTTCTTATTTCAACAACAACCGTTCTAGTTTTGACAACGCTTCGTTCTTATTTCGACAATGACCGTTCTTGTTTTGACAACGCTTCGTTCTTATTTCAACAACAGCCGTTCTAGTTTTGACAACGCTTCGTTCTTATTTCGACAATGATCGTTCTTGTTTTGACAACGATTCGTTCTTATTTCGATAACGAACGTTCTTGATTGATGAACAGGTCGTTCACAAATTGACAACATATGGTATTTTTAGATTTTCGTTCTCGATTTGACAACATTTCGTTCTTGATTTGACAACATTTGGTATTTTTATTATCTCGTTCTTAGTTTGACAACATTAGGTCTTAAATTTGTGAACGGATGTTCTCGAAAAACTGAGAACGCTTCGTTCACAATTTGACACCAGCCGTGCATAGTTTTAGAACGCCTTTTTTACCTCTGTGTGGTTGTTATTGGTATACTGTTGGTCACAGGATTCCGATTCCATAAAATAGTTCAAATTTGAGTAGCAGCGTGGTCGGTCACATGTCAAATGGGTCGCCCGAAGTCGAATTTAGATGTTGTACCGACGTCGTTACGACCAATCTGTGTTGCTTGGGACCAACAAGGCTGTAAGTTTAAAATTATGATGATTTCCTTTTCTCTATCCTGAAGGCAAACGTCCCCATTTAGAGATTTCGTCATTGTAAAATTCGTTTGAATTTAAAGGATAACGGACTTCTTTAATTTTACCTAAATGGTCTTTGACAGATCTGCAATTTTGTGAGATTTCACATTTTAGACAACAAAGGTTTAAACGCCTTTAATAACAGCATCATCCGGGATAAAGGGGCTTGTGTTATTAGTAAAAATTCTCATTATTTCGTTCTTCTTCGAGCCAATATGCAATTCCACCTATAATGTGTTCCCGTAAAACAGATTAGAAAGTTTAGTCTACTTTTTTTGGTGTTTTGCGTTTCTTTTCATCATTATTTCAGCCAATACCAGCAAGAGTAATATTGATGAGAATACGTCTACAGGCAATCAACAGCCTGCGGAAAATCTTAAAACAGTAGATATGTTGAGGAACAAAGAATTGTGTACCCCCTAGCCACTTGTACTTATTATTATAATCAGCCGGAATCTCTACCAATGAGCTAAGATTTTGTCTTAAATATTTTCAGGTGTAAATTTATTGATATAACATCTGTGCTTAGCTACATTTGTTTTAAACATGCTAACTTTCTTTTTCTTTAAAAAAAAACTGTGATATTTAGTTTAACATCTACGACAGCCTTTTTTAATTCGCTATATAAAAATTAACAAAATCGCTTAAGTAAACAAATTCACTTTTGATGCTTAAAGTTTTACCATAAAACAACAACAGAATTTGGATGGTATGTGTTATTACCGAAATTGTGTTATATACTGATTTTATTAAGCTAAGAACCCACATAATTTTATTAACGAACTAACAACAAGGCAAATAAAAAAAACAACAATTCCTATAAACCCGCTAAATAGAACAGTTTAGCATACTCCCATAGAGCTCGCTTAAGGAGGAAAAGGAAACAAACAAAAACATAAAATCTAGAGAAACAGTGAATATAAAATTAAAATCTCTAAACACACTAAACAGACAAATAAACATCTACAAACTCATAAACTTTCTAAAAATTCTGCACACACACACACACACACATGTAGGCAAACAAAAAAGTAACTTTTTATTGTTAGAATTATATTTGTAAATCTTTAATTAAAACCACAATAACCGCAATCTAATATACGCTAGAAATATCTATGTTTAACACAGACCAAGTAACACTTTGAAGCCCTTACACACACACTCAAACACACACATTGGTACAACAAATAAACCAATATACAGAAATTGCACATAAAAACTTTAAGGCGGTAATAGAATAAAAGCAGATAAACCAAAACCAACAATTTTCTACACTTTAATAAAATTGTCATATAAATGTAGGTACGTAGAAATGTACATAAAAACAATAGCAACAAACAAAAAAATAAACAACTATATAAACATTTATTGCTTCGATGTGTTGTTAACAATTCCTAAGAACCAACAAGAGGGCCATATTAGGCTAACAGTAAGAGAGGCCGGGACCACTAAAAGAAAGGCAAAAACAACATCAAGTGCCTTTATTTTGCACATGTACAAATAAAACAACGTGTATAAACATACGAATAAATAAATCTAAGCTTACGCCAAAAAGTATGCAACATAAAAATTGTTGCAATTAAAATTCAAATAGCTCTTAGTTGTTTGTTTATGCAGACGTGAGGATGTGTACATATCTTTTTTGTTGCTCTAAGGAGGAATGAGAAAACAGATACAGAGAGTTTGTATTATTGTATACGTTTTTTAATTATTGTTTATGGGCGAGTGTGTTTGGAACAGTGTTGCCAAGACGTTGTTTATAAACGAATTTTTTTATTACTGTTGCTATATTTTCTTTTTGTGCATGTTTTTAACAGAAAGTTTTCAAAGTTTCCAGTTTAGCAAATTGTCTCAAAATTCCTTATATATAAAACCGAAATTGATAAATTTCGAAATCTTGTAGAAGTTTCTTTTTTAGAAAATAAAATTTCTTTGTTTTTTCTAAAAATGTTTTTGTAAATTTTGCATGAGAAAAAAAAATTTACAATAAAATATGTTTTTTCAATTCTGTTTTTAAAGAAAATTCTTTATGTTTTATGTTTTAATATAAAAATCGTTTATTTCTTCGTTAACAAAAATGCTAGTTTCAATTATTAAAATTTATTGTTATTCATTTTATAGATAATTTTTATTAATTGTCTTTTTTTATAGAAATTTTTCGAAATTGCATATAAAGATTTTGTATTATGAAAAATGTTTTTTTTAAAGCGGAAGCACTGGTTTTATAATAAAATTGTGTAAATATTTTTCTTTGCACAATAGAACTAAATAAAAATTAACAAAACTGTTTAAAATGCATTGAGCTGGCAATTAAGCATAGAATACTAATAAAATATATAATTGGAATTTTAAAGCTTTTCTACAATTAACATTGCAGTAAAAATTAAATATTTAAATGATTTAATAGGGAGTTTGTTGCCATGAATTCTGCTATTTTACACTACAGAACAACTTATTTTTTCTTTTTTTTTTTGTAAACGTCTGTGTCTTTGCCACTAGTGGATGGAACCAAGATTTAGTAGGAAGACCATATGAGTAACTTAATAACAGCAGATATTAAGTAACTCCTTAATCTTAAAAGAAGAAGCTTAGGCACAATAAAAAATTCGGTAAACTTAACGTAAAGATCTAGCACTAGTAAGTGTGGTTTTGGTGTTGCAGGTTATGCAAGTATTAAAAGTTAAAGGAAATTGTGGAGTATATTACTCTAGTGTGCACGCACGCTTAAAAATAGAAAATGTCTAATCAGCATTTTCTGGCATTGACTGCGGTCTCACCGTTTCAAAGGACTGAATAAGTTGTTTATATAATAAAGAAAGCAGATTGAGTTTGTCATTCACCAGAATAAGTTGCGTTTTCACTACATTACCTGTCGCTGCCCAAAGAGTTTAATGATTAAGCACACGATCCCTTAGCAATACCGCGGATTGAGTATGGGAAATATGTAGCTGAGAGGCAGGCAAACTCTGGACATGGGAATTTCTATTTCTTTTTGCGCATTTGTAACTAGAGATCTTTGATCGGTATTAAGTGTTGGATGTTAATCTCTATCTATTCATCATCTATTTAACTCACAGTTTATAAGGAAATATAGTATGGTTGTTGCCTTGATGAGTGAGAACGAAATTTACCACAACCACTTAAAGATTTTTTTTTTGTGTTTCTTTTTCCCAATATATCACATGTTCTTGTCCTGCTTCAACCTACCGGTTCAAAAGCGATGAGGAAGTTGTTTTTATATTTTTAAAACTGGAGTTTAATAGATTATATTTACATCCAACACTAAAATACCGAGCAGAGAGGCTAGCACTCGGCTAGTGTCGGGAAACTTACTTTTTCACAATGTTCATTCAATTATTGCATACAAAAATATCGATTTCTTTATTAATATAAAAAAAATTTATGAACTAAAGCTACGGTCACCATTTTTTTTTTAACAAAATACAGAACATTTTCTTCTTATTCTATACAATTCAAATTATAGTTTGATTTTGTTATTAAAATGGCCTAATAGTCTCCATTCTCATGTGGGTTTTTTTTTCAGAAAACAGAAAATACCCTTTTGATGGCAATATTTTATTACTTCTTTAAAATGTATAAAAAATTGCTACATAATGCTTTTCTGCGGACTTATTATTCTGTTTTTTTTTTATAATTGTGTATGAGTAATTTTTACTAAGAGCTGGATCATCAAATTATTCAATATCAACATGTTCAATTATTTTTTTTTTTCATAACAATTATAAAACTATGTTCAACATCTTCCCAAGAGGGAACTTCACGCCATAGAACTTATTTTAGTACCTCAACTCATTGATAGACGGCATCCCAAGGTAGATTTAAAAATAGCGTCGCTTCAACAAATATAACAAAACAAAAACCACATTAAAGTTGTTGTTGCAAAAATACTTTAACAAAGTCAAAATTATTGCTGCCAACTGTTTTAGTAAACAAAATAAAAAAAAACTTTTTTTCTTCTTTTAATTTTTACATTAAAATCAATATTTTGAAGCTTTTGGATAACCAACAGACATGTTTGTAATATTTTTCATTAAAAAAAACTGACTAATTGACACAAAATCCAGAGATATGGGCGAAAAAACTATGACTTTAACTACATTTCGGACATCCTTATAAATACATATGTTAAACAAAATATTATTCAAACATTTATAAATACAGAACAAATAATGAACTCAAAAAAAAAATACAGAACGTTTTAAGGATTTTTACATAAGAATAATTTATACAGAACAGAGCTCTTCAATACAGCACTGTTCTGTGTTATACAGAACGGATGGTCACCGTAAATTTACCACAACCAACTAAAGATTTTTTTTGTGTTTCTTTTTCCCAATATATCACATGTTCTTGTCCTGCTTTAACCTACCGGTTCGATAACGATGAGGAAGTTGTCTTTATATTTTTAAAACTGAAGTTCAATAGATGATATTGACATCCAATACCAAATACCGATCAAAGAGCGCTGATAATGAAACCGTAGCTGGTTTCGAAAATGCATTCCACTCGGCCAGTGTCGGGAAACTTACTTTTTCACAATGTTCTTTCAATTATCGCATAAAAAATATTAATTTCTTTATTCTTTATTCTATCTTTAAAAATAGAAAATTTTTTTTTGGCACCTCCCAACCAAAACAAAATTAAAGAAAATCTATAACAAATAATGCAAAAAGCGTAACTAATAAGTAACCAAATGGTTACCTTCATTTCAATTCCACTTCATTAACATTTTAACCATCTGTCAGCTGTCATTTAAGGAAATAAAACGTAGCATATTAAACTTCATCAACACAACTAACTTAAAAAGAAGTATAAACTTAACTGTCTTGATCAAAGAAAAAAAAAGAAATTATGCAAAGAGATTAGATAAAACAGAAAATAAACCAATAAGTAGATTTAAAAAAAAAAATTAGGCAACAAAAACGTGTATATGTGGGGCAAAAAAGAAAAGAAATCTTTAAACTAAAATATATATTTACTAAGGATAATGTCAAATCTCAACAAAGAGCAGCAAACAAGATGTTTGGATTTGAAGGAAGAACCAAAAAAAAAAAATACATTGAAACAAGTGACATGAATTCTTAAAAAAAGTAAAACAATTTTTTTTGTAAATGAAATAGACAGAAAAAACATCAAAACCCTCTTCATTTACAAAGAAGAAAAAAAATCAACGACCATTTCGCCGATGAGTTGTGCATACAAATAAGGGGAAAGTCCTGTAACATGTTTTAAGAAAAAAAGCAAAAAATTCTTATTTTGGTTGTCTTTGTGTTTTTTGTTTTATTTGTTTTGTGATTTTTTTTTTGCTTTTTTTTTTTTTNNNTTTTTTTTTTTTTGCTTAAGGAAGTGCTACTCAAACTTTCTTATGTTAATATCCGTAAACAGAGAATTTCTCTGAAATTCTCTATAACAACAAATTTCGAAAATTTTTTTTTAATTTTGTTAAAAAATATTTCAGAGCCATTTAAAAATCTCATTTAAAATCATTTTTCCCATTAATATTAGCAGGAAAGTATCAATCGAAACTTGCTGACTTTTGTTTTAAATTCCCTACAATTTAGTGTCATCATTTACGTTAAGAATCTCTGCGTTAGACAATTGAAAGCTGTTACAAATGCAACCACACTTGAAAAAAGTTAATAAGGAATCAGTGTTAAATTTATTAAGAATAAAATAATACACTCAATAAAACAAAATCACCATTGTTACTAATTATAAATCGTATTTGTTATATCCATTTGACAGTCTTCCATTTTTTTTTCTTTTCCTCTTCTTTAATAGATCTCATCACTAAGTAATGTAATTAGTTAGGGGCCACGTAGTTGTAAGAGTATAAAAATAAACTTATTAAAACGAAAAAAAAAGAAATATTAAAAAAAGAAATATATTTCTATACAAAACGTTACACAGCCATGTCCAAAGTCGTTTGTTTTAATGATAAATAATTTAAATTACAAACAAAAAAAAAATGTAAAGAAAAGGACAGAGAGCAAAACGAGGGCATGTTCTTCGTTTTACCTTGTGGCCAAGTCGAATTTAGAATAAGCTTGACAGACAAACACTGCTGCTAAATTAAATTAAATCAACAGCCCGGGGATATGCTAAGGTAAATGTTGTTGTTTTAAATAGAACTCACATTAAAGCGGAAAATAATGGAAATGAGATTAGCTCTACGAGTATAAGTAGAAAAAGTAATTTTTCTACGAAAACGGGCAAGCAAATACTTAAAATGTTAGGTATAAATTATATTTTCAGGTTTTAAAATAAACACTGTCGTTTATTAAATTAAACTAGTAGCCTAAGGGTATGCTAATGTATACAAATCTAAGATTTTTTAAAACAAACCTCCATTAAAACAGTAAATAGCAGCAATAGCATTAACAAATAGAGGTATTATTTAAGTTTTTGGGAAACTTGGGAAATTATTAAAATCGTGGTTTGCTTGAAAATTAAGAAAATTAATGTACTTTGAAAATTAGTTATAAATCACTTTGAAAACTTCATTTTAAGCCAACCAGCCTTATAGCACTTTAGATTTCGTCAAAAAAAAAAAATGAGGAAAAGTGCTCATCATCATTAGATTAAATACTTAATATGGATTATAAAGCAAATGACTTCACTTTTTCCTCATTATACTTCGAAATTTAATGCAATTTGTTGTCATTGCGTGTTTTATTTTAAATACTTGTCTAAGCAAAGCAAATTTAAATTTTATAAGACTGCACGAATAATGGAAAATTCCACAGAAGCCAATATAAAACTAAAGGTGAACTGAAACAAGAATGTTGTTTATTATTACTTTTAATTACAAGTAGTAAAAAAATTACAGAAAATTTATTAAGTTTCCATTTTAAAATAGATAAAAGTACAGGCTACCAAAAAGGTTTGCATTTAAATTAACGAAGTAAAGCATACTTAATGGAGACAACTATTTATATATATCTGTATATACAACAAATACCCAGGAAAACATGGGTAATGAATTGCTTTTACTCAATAGCATAATTTTCAATGAGTATAACATACCGTCTGCATTACTTAGAAGTAGTTTTCTAATAACAAGATAATATTAGGAAACGTAATAATTTTTTCATGGGATATCTAAAAAGAAATAAATGCTGCATACACTTTGGCTGAAAAAATTGTTAGGAGGTACTTAAGTTAGTTATTATGATTTTCATATGGGTTAATATACTTTAAGTATGTATAAGTAATTATATTTTCGACGGGTGCTTATGAATTTAATTACGGTTTTTAAACTGACTCTTAAGTTTTTTTTTTAAGTGTTTCTGTACAACGTAACATACAGACGTAAAAAACCTCAGTTTTGTTCCTATGAAGCTTAATATAATACATTTTTATTAATAAGTTATGTAATTCCATACAATCAATTTGATATTATACTTATTAAGAGCAAGTAGTTATATAATATTTTGAAAGTAATAATCTGTTTAATTCCTTGTTTGTAATTAATTTATTATTAGTAAGTAGTTATTTAATGACATTAAAGTAATTACTTCACAAACTCCCTATTTGTAAGCGATAGCCTCACAACGCCAGCTTATTTTTTGTGGACATCGTAGCTGGTAAACTTTATACAAAAAAAATAATTTTCTCTCTTTTCTTAACATTGTAACTAAAAGTCAAACTTCAAAAATTCCAACATTTTTTGTTTATTATTTTACAATAACCTTACTAGGGTTCAGTTGTTTCCTAAGATTTATAAATTATGGTATGTGATATATTTTATATTTATTCTGACATTTTAAACAGAGGTCGTTATATGAAAACTACATTTAAAAATGGATGTCTTTGCATTGGTAGTGAAAATTGTTTCGATTTCAATATTTGTAAGGGTGTTGCAAGCGTTACATATTAAGTTTCCTTTAGGATCCAAAATGTATTCTAAAACATATGTGGTGAGACAGGCAAAACGAGCACATTGTCAGCTCATATTGAACATAATAAACAATTTCTAGTCGATGGGTTTTATCAAAGATGGCCGTCAAAATTAAAAAATGTTTAAATATCAATTTTTTAATATTTTTCCTTTTTTTTAAGTAATTTTCTATAGAAACACAAAAATGTTCGATTTCATACAGATTTTCATTTTAATAAGTTTTTTAAAATTTCGATTTTCTATAGAAAAATTGTCGATTACTTTAATTTTTTTAATATAAAAATTTATCGATAGCTTGATTGCATGAAATCGAAAAGTTATCGATACATATTCTATAGAAAAGGTATTAAGAACTCTTTAAAATCAAAGTTATCGAAAACTTTCCTAAAAAAAATCAAAATTAATTCTTCTAAAGAAATTTAATTTAATTTAATCATCAAGAAGTTACGGATAACTTGTCTATAGAAAAGTTACCGATAACTTTTTTTCAAACCCATAATAAGTGATAAATGTTAATAAAAAATTAGATAATCGATAACTTTTTTAAGAAAATTGAAGTTTAAACTTAATTTTCTATATTAAATCAAAGTTATTTAATATTTTCTACGGAAACAGCTGTTAATGACTCTTAAATTTAAAATTAATGTGATTAGTAACTATTCTATTCAAAATCCAAGTTATCGATAATTTTTCTTTTGCAAATCAATATAACCGGCAGCTGATCCTTTCGTTTTTTTTTATATATAAAATCAATGCCATTTTTCAACAATTACATCATAAGTCATCGCTTATATTTGTATGACACATATGGTTTGTTTTTAAATATAGAATTTGGTTTAACTTTTTCCAGAAAATCTAAGATATTTTCTATTAAAAATTAACTTTATGATTATATTTCTATAGATATTAAGGCCATCAATTGCAGGCTAATGCGAAAGCAATAGCAGACAAATGCAGTCATTGTTATATATTTAATATAGCACTTAAATATAGATATTTTGCAAATTATTAAAGTTATTTGATAAATGTTAGTTTTCTTTACCAAACGAAAGTAAGCAATAAAAATACTTTTAATGAAAAAAATCTAACATTTTCCCTATGTTTTAATAATCCTTTTTTTACCCTTTAACATTACTCAAATTAACCTTTACATATAGTAACTGTTCTCCCCGCTGGCTTATTCTTATGGCAAAACGATTATTCCCATTTCATAATAGTTTTTTTTCCTCAAGTTTTCACTGTCCATGTATCTATAACTATAAATACTCTTAACATTGTTATGTAATTTGTTACAACTTGAGCCATCTTTTTTATTAGCACAGCATACTTTAAGGTTTAAGAGATGCAAAACAAATCAAAACATAAGATAACCCTGCAGGATGGGTATAAACCACAAGTAATAATAAATTGAATTGTTAGCCCTTAAAAAAGACGCCTCAAAGAAAGCAATAAAAAATATAATTTAGTTTATGGACAATCAGCATCTGCATATAATGTTCAGAAAACGGATGTAACAAAAAAAAAACATTAAAAAAAGATACAAATGATTATTTTCAACAACCCCTTAGAAACAAAGGAAATGAAATGTTTAATACAAATTTAAAAAAAGAACACAAAAAGCATTTAACTATTATGGGACCAAAAAAAAAATAGAAAAACCCAATATAAATTAAATAAGAAAACTCAAATCAATTTCAAATGAATTTTGAATATAGTTGAAATGCCAAAAGGATTAGAAGTAGGAAAAGCGTTCGTTTGTTTGTTTTATTTTGCAAACACGAGCTAAAGGCGAGAAAAGAGGCTGAACACAAAGACGATGTTAACTTCTATATTATTTTCCATGTCATGAATTCTGGTTAACTTTTCGAGTTTGTCGAATATAAATTCTTTAACATGTTTTGCTTAAAAAATCAATTTTCTAACTACCAATACTAAAAAAACACATTTACACCCACATACAAACAATAAATATTACCAACACATGTCTGGTTAACAAACTATTTTGGTTATACAACTAACCCTTATGTTTAGTTGCATATGCTATGGGGTCTTTGTAAGTGCCTGTGTAAGTGTTTGTTGTTAAACAATAGGCCATGAGTGTTGATTTAAAGTTTGTCTTGTTTTTTGTTTTCGATTTATTTTTAATTTTTTGCTTTTCAACTTTTTGCCTTTCTGTCAGTTCATTTTATAAATGTTTTTTTTCTCTATAAATAAGCAAAATGTATGGAAAAAAAGTATTCAATAACAATTCATGTTGAAAAGTTTTCTTGGTTTAGATGTTGTTGTTGTACCAGTATTTGGTTTTCCAAGGCCTTTTCTTGTATTTATTTAAATTTTATGTTGCTGTTGATATGGGGATTGACAGATTTGGGTTGGATCTATGATTGTTTTTATTTTCTTTACTTTTTGTGTTTTATTTTTGAATTTTCCTGATTGTATTTGTTAAGCTTTAATCTATTTAGCATGTAAATTATATAAGATAAAAAAGTTTTCTTTATTTTTTTCTTTTGGTTTGTTGAAAAAACACGGGAAAAGAAAGTTTAAAAGGCTGTTTTGACCTAAATTATTTAATTTTAACATTAAAATTTTTTAAATTTCTAATAAATGTTATATTTCATATTATCATACAAATATTAAATATCTTAAGGGATGCAACAATTTCTTTTGCAATATAAATTGCATAATGTCAATTAGACTTTGAAAGGCAGATTCCCTGAAAGTTTATGACTTAAATTTGCTAACACAACATATATTTCAAATCTCAATATTTTGCTGGAGAGGGTTGTCCTATAAAAAGTCTACAAAATATTTCTTTTTCATTTGTCATTTTATTTGTTATTTCTTTAAACAGTTTGAGGATATTTCTAAAGATTTGATGACATTGATTCTTCGTGTTTTGCATTTACATTGATTTTCGTTTTATGCCTTTAAACATTTGCAAAAATTGAAAAAAATCGAGCTGTGATAAAGGTTTTATGTGTTTTTTTTTATTATGTATTGTTCATTTGTACTAAAAAAAATCTATTTTATATTTATGCAAATTTTTCTACAACTTATGAGAAATAATAAAACTTTTAGGCTGAAAGATTTTCAGCAATAAAACTTTTCAACCACAACTCTGTATAAGTAGAACTAGTAGTAGTAGTAGTAGTAAAAATAACATCAGCCTTTAAAATGGTCACATATTTTTTTGAGGGCTTAAAAAAGAAAATCAATAAGAGAAAACAATAAAATACACAGAAAACTAACTAAATCTCAAAAATGCTTAAATATTTTATTATGGTTATAAAGCAGCTTGATACAGATATTGTTGTCAGGAATTTATTAAAATGCCAGCTGGACAGCTCATTTAAGAAGGAAATCAAAAGTCTAAGCTAGAACCATTTTTTGTGGATAAAAAAACATTTAATATGTTTCAAATGGGTATTTAAAGTATATATACTGAAATGCTTTAAGCATAAAATTATTTAAGTATGAAATTATACACAATGAGTACCACAAAATGAAAAGTTGCTCTTCTTTAGAAATGAAATGTGGTTTAAGAAGAGCGAAGCGTTCTATTTCACACAGCCCACAATACAATTATTTCACAAAAGGAAAAAATTTGATGATCAATATTTAATTTGTGACGAATCTTTGGTTGAAATAGTTGATTATTAAAACAAAAAAATGTAAATACTTGTATTGAAAGCTTAAGTTTTTTTTAAATGTCATCTGCTTTGCTTTTATGTTTAAAGGTTAACACATCCTAAAACTACACTTTGATTTAGAACATTTCAGGTTTTTTCAAAAACCCAACTTAAGATTGATCATTAGTCATCTATAATATACATACATATATGTATGTATATGTATGTATTTCTTTAAGCTGGTTTCTAAAACTCAATTTGTATTGCCTTATGGTCCTTTGCTTTCTATCAAGCTTTAGTGTTTTATATAATGAAATTTAATATTTTCCACAGCAATTTCTTCAACCAAATTGATTATTTATTTTAAAATACAATTACAAATTACAAATTTTTAAAACACAATTTTATACTGCGATTTAAAACCCTATTTATTTAAGATAAATTAAAAAAAAAATGTATTTAAACACTCTTACTCATTTATTTATATTTCTAAAGCCTACTTTTAGGTAGCAACACAATTTAGCCTCTATCCATACGATTAAGCTCTTAGTTATTAATAATGTATTGTTTTGGAATATATTTATAAGTTTATATCCTGTTTGCTTATGATTTTATTTTGTGGTATATTTTGTATTTGTTGGATGTTGTGCACCATTAAAGTTTATAATGTTATTTTTGTTGTTGCTAGCAGTGCCTGTAGTGGTACTGGTATTATTTTTATTGTTGGTGCTACTATCATGTCTCATGTTTTTAGCTTGTTTTAATATATGTTTAAATTGTTGTTACTGTAAATTAGTGTTTGTTGCTTTTGTTCGTGTGTTTATGTGTGTGTGTCCTTTTTGTATATGTGTTTACGTAGACAATATCATGTTCAAACATCCGTTACATTAGTTTACATGCGTATAAAAATATGTACAATATGTGTGTAAATGTAAAAGTCTGAATTGGTGTATGTGTGTGTTAGTATGGTAAAAGTAAAAAAATATATAATTTAAATATTTGATGTTTCAAATGTGGACGTTTTGCTCAAAATTTAATGTTAAAATTTTTTCTAACAAATTCATTTTAATTTAATCTTAAAGGCCTGAATCAGTAAATAGTTAATTTGCATTTGGCATTTGAAAAAAAATATTTTAAATTTTAATAATGGGACTTTAAATATGCACTCATAGATATCTATTTATATTCCATTGTTCAATTATTTAAATACTACCCACCCATCACCCCTTATGCCAGCTTTTTATTTTTTATCACTAAATATTATCAATTATAATTGGTGGTCAAAAAGCAAATCTAAATTTGTTCAAGGTTTTCCTAACAATTTAAATAAAAAATTAACAAACAAAAAATATATTAAAACTGATCATTGTTAATGTATACACATATAGAAACCACAATAAAATATAAATTTGTTTAGCACCAAATAAATTAAAACAATTACTAAACTAAACACAATTGTAAACAAAGAACAAAAATAGCAAAAAACAAAAAAAAATATTTAATTTGATAACAGAAAAATTTTAATAACAATAAATAAATTATGCAGAACAAATTTTAAATTTTATAATTTTGTTTAAACAATAAAAAAAAAATTGTTATTTAAATTAAATATAAAATTTAAAACAAGTAGAAGTGCAATACAATAGGTTGTTTAATCTAACTATTAAAATGTGTGATATTTTTAGATTCAAAACATTGTAAAATAATTTAGAAAAAGGGGTTCTTTGAAATGAAAATGGAATTCAAAACAATTCCAAAGGTTGAACAACTAATATTTGTATAACAAATTGAAACAAATAAATAAAAAACACTTAAATGAACAACACTTCTTTCTACAATCCATTACAAAAATATGTTAAAAAAAATATAAACACGTTACTAATTACTTTTAAAAATGTATGTGATTTTTTTGAATTTTAAAGTAAAAAGGAAGAACTAATTACATCTTTAAATAATTTTTAAATTATACAGAATTTATTACATTATTAATATTAAATATTATTTGAAATTTTAAATCTTATATATCCTAATAGTGCTGCCAACTTTTTATATATCAAAGGAACTTTGCTTTAAAATGGGTAGAGAATTGTGAAAAGCACGTTTCTTATTTTGAAAAGGTTAGATAAATGTAAAACGTACATTTTTTAACCCCTTTTTTCAATTGAAATAAAAATGACGTTTTGAGTCAAAAAAAAAATAACAAACTTATAATCAACTTTTAAATAAAAAAGGACAAATAATTCAAACTGAAATTGGCAAAACAAATTTTTAAAAAAATATTAAATAAATAAAAATAGTGTAAGCTTTGCCAGAATTGGTAAGGCAAATAGTGCTTTTTTATACCCTTCACACACACACATGTGGGTTGTCAATCCGTGTATAATTTCTTCTATATTCATTTGCGACCCTATAAAGTATACATATTCTGGATCCTTATAGATCAACCAACACACGTCTGTCCGTGTGTTGGTTGAAATCAAGTTTACGTAGCTCCCATAAGTCACATAGGGTTGTATGTAGTATCAAAGTTTTGGAAATACTTTCGAGCAAATCGGTATTGAAAGCTGGCAAGATCCATTAATAACCGCCTGAGATATAAGCAAAAAAAGACGACTGCGTCGTTTATTTTAAATTTTTTTTTTTTTAAACAAAAAAATTATTTTTTTTTCAGCCTTAAGATATACTACAGATATATTAAAAAATATGTATTCACTACCTATGGTGAAGGGTATATAAGATTTGGCCCAGACAAATATAGCGCTGTTACTTGTTTCAACTACGGAATATATGGTCGTCCAACATAATATCAACACAGACGAAAATAAACATTTTTAAATCAATGTCTTGTCGGTCTTGCTCTACAGTTGTAAAACCTGGCTGACGACTGTAGCATTAAACTCTAAACTCCAGGGTTTCACAAACCGTTGCTTGAGATATATTTTAAAAATTTTGTGGCCAGAAACTTTGACCAATGAAAATCTTTACCGTAAGTGTAATATTGACCCTATAACAACTATTATAAAAAGATGAAAATGGAGATGGATTGGTCACACCATAAGAAAGGACCCTGAACAAATATGTCGGCAGGCTTTAGACTGGAACCCCCAAGGTAAAAGAAAAAAAGAACGTCCTAAAAACTCTTGGAAAATAACCTTAGCGAATGATATACAAAACACCGGAAAGAGTTGGAGCGATATAAAAACGTTTGCAAATGATAGAACATCTTGGAAGGATTTTGTATAGGCCCTGTGCTCCTCAAGGAGTTAATTGGAAAAATGATGCTGATGAAGCTTTGCCAAGACGCTATTGCTGGAAGTTGTTGCCTTTTAGTGAAAAATATCTCTATAAAAGGCTTTATTTTTTATCTTAACCATTTCTTAAATATTAAAAGATTCTTCCAAACGTTTCTATAATTTTGCCGTTTAATCAGAGAAAACCGGTTTCTTTAATCTCTTTATTTAAGGTTAGGTGTTTATAAGACCACCTTCCCGATCCTAGATGTGAGGCTGCAAGTATAATTTCAGGAGATCATTGAAGGTTATACCACCCATGGTTGGTTGTCAGAGCTTTTGTGAAGACAGCAAACATACGTATGTTTGTTTTTTATTTGTTATATGGACCCTATGCTGAACAATTACCACAACTTAAAAAAAAAGAATTTTTAAAGTCATTTTGGTTTTGAACAAAATAGGTTTTGTATAAAAGAAAAACAGTGAGTCAGTGGTGGTTTTTGCTTATATCTCAATTCATTATGGACTGAATCTGCCGGTTTTTAATATTTACTTTCACCAATTCGCAAAGTCTGGGTACTTCAAACATTTCTCAATTTTCCCATTTAAGTATAATGATTAAAAAAATATATATTTTATGAATCTCAAATAATTATTAAATTTATTGCATATGAAATGACAGACCATATATACACCTGGATACTTAAATGTGTAATTTAGAACCCGATATTGTCTAATATTTGGTGCAACACCAATTGAAAGACCTTTAGGAAATGCATGAACAAGAGAGTAATACAATTTTGTAATTTTAATCGGGGATAGAAAAGTTGTCGTAATTGTACCTAAAAAAAATAAGGCCAATGTATTGATTGGTTGTATCTGTATTTATGAGCACTTTTTAATTCTCTCTTCCTCAGTAGTTGCGTTTTTGGTATCGTGAGATGGTTTGTTGTTAATTATTTGTTTTGAAAACTAGTAAGAGCGTTATATTCGACTATACCGAATCTTATATACCCTTC
>NDXZ01004017.1:0-13422 GCA_003055125.1 Paykullia maculata | reverse complement strand
AACAATTACTACGAAAACTTAAGTTTTAACATAAGATTACTTTATTAAGATTTATGAGATTAATTTTGTTAATCTTTATTTTTTCTATTTAAGCGTAAAAGTAAAACTTAGAAGAACCCTTTAACTTTTAAATCAAGCAATAGCTTTTTGCTACTTTAAATCAGCTAAGAATTTCGAAACATAACTAATTGCTACAATCTCGCAAACACTTTATAGATTAATGGCCCAAAACGAAATTATTTTGAAAAATTGTCTAAACAAAATTAAAGACACAAGTCATGATGCAGTCATACACACTTGAAAGTAACAGATGAAAATGGTTTTTGGAAATACAATTAAATGAAACACGCCCAAAATTTATATTCTATGACATAATCACAGCAATTAGACGGGCCCAAACTGATAGATAGATAAATATGAGTACGAATGTGGAAAAAAAACTAACAAATACAGAAGGATCAAAAGTCAGACATTTATTTCAAATTGCCTGTCTGTCGTAATATACGTCTCTTTGTATTACAAAACTTCTTTCGAAAAAGAAAAAAACACATTTTAATTAATGTTGTTGGCAACAAAAGTACCTACAAATGTGCAATTCACGCACAGAAATCTATTCAGAGTTTTAACAAAATTCGCACTTTTAACCATATCTATGAACATATTTATGTATGTCCGTCCTCTTACCATAAATCGAAAGGAGTACAACGTATTCAACGTAACTGTAACAACGCATCTTTGTTGAGAACACCTGTGGTGACTAAATTGATTCTTACGCTGGGTTTTTTCCCCTTTTTTCTTTGGCAACAAAAATAACCATAAAACGCCAAAGGCGCTTAAAATGGCAACCTGCGGTTGAAAGATTCCTGACATGTAAAACAGTAGTACATCGTAGATTTTGTTGTTTGTTTTGCTTTATTTCATTTTTTTCCTTTTTGCTTTTATTCATTGAAAAAGACTTCAAAGAAAACCGCCACATTAAAGAGTGTAAAAAAATAAAACTGAAAATAACTGCTGCTGTTTTGTAAATGAAACAAAATTTGTTTAACAAATTATTGGTTTTGGTTTGAAAGTTGAGGCCTATGGTTAGTAGTAACACAATCTGACATAACAGTAGCCAACATTAATTTCAATCTTTAAACAAACCAACAAAATACAGGGTGTAGCAAAATAAATTGCAAATTTGTGCTTGAAGAGAGAACTTACCCCCTTTTACAATAGCAATAAAAATATAAACAAAACACTAGAATATTTTATTAACAAATATTTATATTATTAACAAATATTGTACGTTTCGAAATTAAAATCTATGGTCAGCAATAAACAATTACAGTTCTCGCAATAGAAATCTTATTTTCGATTGGCTAAGAGTTCGGTTGCCGCAAAGCATCTGTTTTCTGTTTGTTTTTAAATAAGTTTTTTCTTATTTCTCTCAAATAAGAAAAAACAAATTTTCTTTCAAACATCAATAATTTTCATTCGACAACAGGTTGGCTAACGTTGCTGGGATAAAGGTTAAAAATAAATCTATTCAAGGTCATGGCTGCTAATGAAGTTGAAATATTATAAAATATATTTTCTCCTTCGTTGTTGTTGATGTTGTTTTCAACATACTGGTCATATAGATGGAAATGCAGTCTGGCAAATAAATTATTTTATAATTTTATCATCTGCAGAGGGTTGCTACCATAATGATAAAAAGAAGAAAAAAAAAACATCCCCACCCACCTAAAATACACTCATGAACATTCATTTATTCACAGATACAAATACATATGTATGTATGATAAAGATATTATTAGAATGCCCTTAGAATAAGTGTTATGAAATTGATGCTGTTAAAAGATGATAAACAAAAACAACAACAAGACAAAATTAAGACATCTAATACAACAAAATATCTTACTGTTGCTGTACAAAGAGGTTTTTGTTGGCGCAGGTCTAGAGGGGGGAAAAAAATCAATTTCAAACAAAAAATTAAGTGGATGCCATTAGGTTTAAGACAAATTTGTATGCAAAGATACAAGATTTATTAAATTTTTGTTTTTATTTTTTTTTACAACAATTCACTATCATATATGTATGTACATACATTTGTATAGATACAAATACATATGGGCTAATCCTGCGTAACGCACGCTATATTCGTTCCCGTTTTTAGATTAAAATATAAAAAATTTGTTGGTCTTTCAAAAGAGATACCTTTAACTTTTACGTAGTGCTAAGTAGGATTTTATTTGTACTTTCGAATGACATAAAACATAATTTTGAAGCAGGTATTTGTTGTGAAATAATTGATCACAAAGTTTCGTCACGTATGTTACCAAAAGTGGAAGTAACTTTTAAGTTGGAGTGTGTTTTCGTAATTTTTAGCAAATTTTGCATAATAAAGCACAAAGAACCTAAATCCTTTAAGAAAGATGAATATAGGAGAAATCTAAAATAACTTTATTGGCCGTAAACCCATAGTGACGCACGCTACGTGACGCACGTCACCTTTTTTCCACTAGAGTAATACCAGATTGTTTCCGATTTTGATAAAATTTTGTGAATGTATGTAATAATGCACGTATATATTGAAAACGGTTTTATTTTTTTAATTTTGATAAACAATGGCAACCCTGTAGCTTTGAATTTTTAAAAAATATTGCTGTGGAACCTTAATTTAAAAGTCATAACTTTTGTTGTGTTTAAGATTCAAAAAAATTATTTTTGATTACAAGATGTCAAGGGTTAATAAATTTGATAAAAAAAATTTTTTTTTGTAAATAATAAACAATTCAAAAAAAAATTTTTTTTAATTATTTAAAAAAAATATATTTTCAAATTTTTTACTAACTTTTACACAAAAAGCTACATACCCTAAGCACCCTGATATTTTCAAAATAGTGTCTCTACTAGTTTTCGAGATATTAAAAAATATGAAGATGTATGTTTTTATTACTTCGTCATACAAACTTCATTGGCTTCGTCACATCACACTTTTTTTTTAAAGTTGCTAAAGTTAGATGGGAACATAGACAAAATGCGAAACAGAGCTTCCAGTAGAAATGAATGAATGTATTTTTGTATACCTTAATGTTTTTTTTAACTCTGTAATTTTCCTAACCCCGATAATCCAATAACAATTGTAAAGATTTTTTAATGAAATTTTTTCCAGAATTCAAAAAGTGACGCACGTCACAGAAATTTATATGCTAATATTTTTTTATTTTTTATTGTGGAAATTTTAATTTTTTATTTGCTTAAAAGCAGAATATAAACTTGATTTAAAAATATAGAAAACTTAAAAAAATGGTTATTCTACTCACAATATAAAAAAAACCTTATTTTCCGTGACGCACGTCACAACACATGCACCTGACATTTCATACCAAATTCAAATTTTTTCAATATAGTAAAAAAAAAACTTTTTACTAAAATTGAAGAAAATTAAATGAATAAAAATATGGCCTTTGATCGGACCATCTATATTAACACCAAATTAATGATATGATCACCTAAAAAAATGTTAATTTCTTGTATAATATTAAGAAACCTGAGGTAGGGTAGGATTTGGTATTATTTTTTGTATTAATTGTCATCAAAATATTTTTTTTTTCTTTTATTTATAAAATTAAACATCTAGTCTAATATTTAATTGCAAAAAAAATTGCGTAAGATTAATTAAAAAATTTTTTGCTTGGTTGACTGTTTCTGGGATTAACCCATATGTATTTACATCTGTATATGTATTTATGAAGTATGCAAATGTAGTACCCAAAAACAAAACAAATTTCTTTATTTATTTTATTTATTCTAATAAATCATGTTAAATATGTTTTTTTCAATTGAGGAAGGGGAGAGTCAGTGGGGCTACATCGACTGTCTTTGTGTTTGTTTGTGTTTTACTAAATTGTTGTTGTTGTTTGTTTGTGTTTTTCTCAATAATTGTTTGTATTAAATTTTGCAATAATTGTAGAACATTTTTTCATTTTAGCCACAAGCCAAATAAGCGCTACTACACATACATACATATCTCCTCGTATTACAAAATATTCCAACACTTTCATACCATTTAAATGTTATGGCATCTGGCAGATGAATAAACAAGTATGAAAAACATTTCATTTCAAGTATGTCTAGTTTATAACAATAACATTAACTCTCTGCCTCTAATTTGTTCATTTTTCTTGAACAAAAAAAAAAAAAAATTAATCCCATAAAGATATATTGTGATATAAATGTGTGTGTGCGTGTGTGTAATTAAAAGAATACAGTCACGAGTTAATAATTAGAAGAAAAGTTTCAAGAAACACAAGTCAACTTTTGTGGCAACAACAACTTTTTTACACGTCCATCTCTCACGTTTGCTCATTTAGGTTAGTACTCGCAAACACATACACACACACACTTTAATTGTGTTTTTAGCAATTGACAGTGGGCCTAACTACTATTAAAACATTTCGAAAAAATAAAAATAAAACTTTCAAGCTTTTTTTAACACATATGTACATGCTTTAGTTAGAAATTTGTCAAAAACAATTATAAAATTAAGAGTTTTAAAAATGAATTTGTCTTTTTAAAGCAGTTTTTTTTCTGAAATGAAATCTGTAGGAGAGTATTTATAATATAAATTTATTGAAAAAAAGTATTATACTAATTAAATAAATTGTCTTTTAAGAAAATTTTTCATAGGAAAATATTTTTTATAAAAAATTGTTGCTGCTTAATATTTGTAAATGTAATTTAAAGGCAGTATTTTTTTTAAGACAGAAAAATACCTTCTGAGACCTCTTTCTTAAAAAAAAATTTTTTTTTCAAAATAGTGTTTTTATAGAAAAGCGTTTTTGAGGACAGTTTTAAACTAAAATAAAGTCCTTTAAAGCAAAAAAATTGTTCTTAAAACAAATTTTTATATCAAAATATATATTGTCATTAACAAACTTGTATTCTTTTCAACAAATAATTTTTTTTAAAGCTTCTTTCTAAAAAAAAGATTTTTTTGAAGAATGAATTCTCTAAGAGCAGTTTATTAAAGTTGTTCTATATTCATTTATTCTTCTTAAATGTCCTCTAAGGGACCCTTTCTTCAAAAAATTTGTGTTCAAAAATGTTTATTGTAAAAATCTGTTATTTTAAGGCAGTTTCTTACTTACAAATATTTGTTGTATATCAATTCTTTTCTCTAAAAATATCTTATTTGTTTATTTTTTCTAAGAAAAATATCTTCTTAAGGTCTTTTTAAAGAATTTTTTTAAATAAGTCTTAAAATTAATAACCCAAAAAAATTATAAGACATTAAAGGGGCTCTTTTTATTTTAATTTTTTTAGTGTCTTTTTATGTCCGATTTTTTTTTAAAGAATGTCTGTTTTCTTTAATAGTTTTGTCTTGAAATAATTTTTTGGAAATTTATAATTCTGTCCCACTGTGCCTAACAACTGCCAAACCTCGTGCGTATCTAATTCTTCTGTTGTGTTTTGTATTAAATGGTTTTTGTGTTTGATTTAAAGTTTTTGTGTGTTTTTTTTTTTTAAATTTACGACACACTTTTTCGTACATTGTAAACAAAATAATAAAAATATTTCAGAATATTCGAACTCGAAATAAAAAAACATAAATTTATCCAAAAACAAACACATTTCTCGTGTGATTTTTATATATTTATGTACATATGTATGTATGTATGACCGCAAAAATTAATTATAGATTTTTATTTTATATTTTCATGATCTTAATATTCAAATTTCAAATCGCCACTAATTGGCAGTAAATTAAAAAAACAGTCAATAGACTTTTGAAAAAATCTTAAGAAAAAAAAATCGAAACTTCTTAGAAGAAACGAATTTATTTGTTTAAATAAAATTTATTGCTAATAAAAGTATTTTGAATAATTTTTTTTAAATATGACTTTTTTATTAACGATTTTTGTATTTTAAACAAAAATCTTTATTTATCAATGGACACAAAAAAGTACTCCAACATTTATTGTTTTGCCAACAGGCCAAATTCAACTAATTAAAATTAATATTGAAATTAATATTAAATATTTTACATTTTTACAGTGGCTGATTTAGAAATTTGTGTATGTACAAATGGCAAAGATAGATAGTGGAGAGCAATTTTGTACTGAAATGTTATAAGTGGGAACGCAAATCAGCTGTTTTTCGTTAGTCATCAATAAAAGAAAAGTTAGTGATCGTGGGACATTTAAAGCACCTAGAGATAATTAAATGCTTTATTAAAATAAACTAAGTTACGAATACGTCATATTAGGTATCTAAATAAGAAAATGTATAACCAACATCCTGGAGAAACCCACAAAATGACAGGTATGCGAAAACAAGTAGAAATCGCAAATTGCATAGATAAGCGAAAACATAATTATTTTATTATTTTAATGGGAATGAGTAAAAAACTATTTTATTATTCTTCTACTAAGATTTTAAACCAGGTAGTCTTGAAAAGAGGTTTTCAATTATATGACTTTTAAAATGTTTCCAGTTATTAGTTGCACCCTTTTGCAAACAGGCCATAAAAGTAAATTCTTGCAAAATGTAGGTTTTAAAAAGGGTATAAAAACTTTTGCATTTTCTAAACAGTATCAATTGTATTTAAGACGACTACTTTAAAACTACTGCAATCGGAAAAATTTAATATTTGAGATAATTTTCGAACATATCAAAATGAAGACCAAACTTAAAAGATCAATCTGCCAAACCGATAAAAATAATAACGAAGATTTTGTTAATTGTTTAATGAGAGATTGGCCCACAAGCAGCATTTTAGATTTATGGGAACGTTCAGCAATACTAAATGGTCGTGACATTCTTAAATCTATTGGCTTTGAAGCAGAAGAAATAAATATAACTCAACTAAACAAGGAACTGGAAAAGGAAGTCTCCAATTTGAAAAATGGAACACAAAACCCTTTAATAAGAGCCTTGTTAGTGCTACAAACAGAGGAACTAGAAAATTTAAGAAAATTCTCAAAACAATTACTTGATGAAAATGTCAAATTGGAAGCTGATAACAAGGATGAAGAAAAAGAAAATAAAATAAAATTTGAGCTGGAGCTACTGCAAAAAGAAAACAAAAAGTTAAGGCAAGAAAAACAAGATATGCAAAAACAAATTGAAGAAATGCTGAAAAAGATCATTGACTTGCAAACAAAGCAAATAGAAACAGATGAAACTAATCACATAAAGCGCAAAAGACATCATTTTGAAGAGACAACCATCAAAGAAATGAAAAATTCTAATCTGAAAATACAGCAGGTAGAAGAAGGAAGTCCCTGTATATTGAACAAATGCAATTTTGATGAAACTAATACTAATAGCGAAACTCCTGCTGCAAGTGCTGAATTGCACAAAATGGCAATTGAAACCAGCAGAAAAACAATTTCAGGCATCGAAGAAGAACTTAAGAAGACTGAAAAACAATTACTTACACTATCACCCTTTAAGTCTGCCAGTCTGGAAGAAATCCTAAAAGTATACGAAGACTGTGAAAACTATTGGAAAGTTGACGAGTTAAACAAAAACAGTCATTTGTCCCTCAACGATGGAAAGGTGAACCGCGAGGGTTTTAAATCACCAGAGATTGAAGTAATTAATGCCGAGATCGAAGATTTGCGTGTAATCTTGAGTTTTTATAAAATTAGTGCCTAAACTGAATACAAAAATTAAAACTAGAAGTAGTTTATCAACTTAAAACAAAAATACCTTCAAAGCAGCTTTTCAATGACAAGTTTGGCATTAACGCTTTATTATTTCTGCCAATTTTTGGTTGAATCTTTGTTGCTTGATTAAATCAACGCAGATTATTTTGAATTACAATTTAAAATCTCATAAAAATGATTGACATTACGCAATACTTCATAATATATATTTAACCCTCCAATACCCTTAACCCTTTATAATATTTTAGCATTTAAGCATAAAAACAAAAATTAAATATATTTATCTAACGTGTACTTACATTTGTATCCATTACTTTAATTCCTTTAAGAATATGGGACTCTTTATTGCAAATTGCTTGGTTTATTTTCTATTTATAGATTTAGCTGAAAACATTTTTTTTAAATTGATATAAGTTGTTTCAAAGAAGCCATCAACGACTGACATTATTTACTTAACATCATAATTGGCTCCTATTGATTAAAACATGATCCTGATAATCATAGTATTATAGAAAAATTTTTAATTTTTAATAATAATATCGTTTACTTAAAAAAATTATATGACCAAAACAATCATTAATTTTGGTTGTCCTTTACTATAATGTTCCTTTTGCCTTTTAAATGTAGCACAACATTAGTCTTAAACATTTTTAAATACACAAAACTCTTGTTGCTTCTTAAAAGTCTTATTAAAACAATAATTCTCGTAATATTTCAAAAAGTGTGTGAGAGAGAGAGAGAGAGAGACATAATGGAGTGCCAATGGCCTTGACATTATTCTATTTCTAAAGATAAAATGTTCTGTATTAACACGAACATTTGTGGAATAAAGATAATTTGATCTAATTGTTAATATTTGAAATGTTTTGTTGATTAAAAAATAATAATAAAATCAAAATAGTTTAAAGAGAGGCACCCGTTATATATAAACTTAAAAGTAAGCGCAAATCTTCGATCTCAGATTCGAGATCTTCAACTTCTTGTGGCCCGAATTCCTTATTATTTCCTTGTATTTCTCCGCTTTCTGCTTCAAAGTTGTCATATTGTTGCTCGATAACATCTTCGTCTTCGTTGGGAAAGATATAATCGTCTTTGTAAAATTGTTCCTCATATTGACTTATAATCTCCCAAAATTCGTTGAACTCTTTGTCACTCTCCTGTTGTTTAATTTCATTTATTTTACACTTCTTCTCCAATAGGGTTCTATTATCAGTATTACCAACTTGCCAAAAATCTTTAAAGTCCTCGTGGTCTTTAAATATTTGTTCTAGACTAAATTCTGGTAGTTGGTAACGTGATCTGCTTATGGCAGATGTAAAGGATAATAAATTATTTAACTGATCTTTAGACTGTTGAGGTTCTTTTTCATATTTTCC
Organism: Paykullia maculata; assembly: GCA_003055125.1. Classification (NCBI taxonomy): domain Eukaryota; kingdom Metazoa; phylum Arthropoda; class Insecta; order Diptera; family Rhinophoridae; genus Paykullia; species Paykullia maculata. Next base: position 4,388 of record NDXZ01004017.1, on the reverse strand, counting down.
TAATTTAAAAGAACATGGACTTTTTTTGCTTTTTTGTATTTTCAAGAGAAAACTATTTTGGCTTTTGAAAAATTGTTTTCTTCGCTTTATATGGCTGGTTTCATCTTTTTCATTTGACTCTCCATTTCTTTTAAGTCTTTTGCTGCATTTGAAAAAAGTTTCCATTAAAGCTTTTGTTGAGTTTTCCTTGATCTCCTCCAATTTGGTTTTCAGTTTGTTTTCTGTTGTGTTTATATTAATATCAGGTAAGTCGGTTTGGATACTGGATACTTTAACTTGTTGCTGCATACTGCAGTTTTGATGAAGTTGAGCTTCCACACTGTCATTGCAGTTATTTGATTCTGAAGCCTTTTGTGCAAAAGGTTTTATTTGAGTTTTAGAAAATTCAGGCAAAACTTTATCATCTAACGACAAACCGTGGGATCCACAATGTAGTGATTGTATGGGACTTTTCATCATAAAATTGTCTTGTTTTTCTGATATCATTAGCGCAACTTCTGCAATAGAAAAATTTTTATTAATAAAACAAACATTTGAAAAATAACAAATTTTTCTTACCAAAATATTTGGCCAATTGATCGATTGCATCATTATTATGAGATTCAGGTATCTTTGAATCTAATTTGTTGTTCATTTTTATAAATTTCAAATAAATCTTTTAATTACGAGTTTTTTTTCCCAAACGCAGTTACTGTTTGTATGTCCTAAATACAACTAATGATGATGTGATAAATTTTGAAATTTTTTAACATAAAATATTTTCTATTTGCAAAATTTTCACTTAAGAAAATATTATTGAAGTAATAAACGGCTTAACTAATACCCTGAAAAACCAAACATTAAAACAGTCATTTAGATTAACAAACACTTATTAGTAGCAATTGCACCTGCTTACGGCAGCATCCCTAAAAAGGGTTTATTAAGCGCAAGAAATCACATTTGTTTTAAGCGAAGTTTAGGTCATAAAACAGGTCACACTTTGTGAACAATAAAAACCGTCAATAAATTGGAAAAAAACAAATTATTTAAAAATATAGAAAAATCTGTATTTAAGGACATTTAAGGACGAATTCTTTTAAAAATTTCCTTTTACAACTTAATTACTTTGCCATTAACCAATTAAATTGAATCAAAAAGTAAAACACAAACAACAAATTTGTTTAAATTGTCAACCGCTCACAACTTTGATTTTAATAAATATCTTATTGAGCGTTTGTCTCTATTTTACTCTTTTCCTAAAACTATGAAATTAGTGCTCTGAGATATAGTCTGGAAAACAAAATGGCGACGAACTATAAGAGCTAAACGAAACAGAGAAATCCTATAAGAAACACAGTCCATGTTTTTTAAAAGATTTTTTTAATAATTTTAACATTAAATACGTAAAAAAAAATTTCGTAAAAGAAATGTTTGATTTTGGATTTGTTGTAATAGAATTTTAAGTCCATTTTAAATTTATTTTGAAAATACATAATTCTTTTAACTAAATTCTCTTCTTCAAATGCAGTAGTTGTAGGTTTGTCTTAAATGCATTTGACGAGGTTTGTGGTAATTTCAAAAACATTTATAGCTTTTTTTAACATTAACTAACAAACTTATAGTCCTTAGCGGTATCCTTGAATAAATCCCGCCATTTTAGCATTTTCTTTAAAAATAAACATTAAACACGAAATTAATTTCATTGTCATTAGGCGCCAGATGTTGCCAACAAGATAATGTAACCCAAATAATAAAAAGTTTATTAAGGGTCTTGGAAAAATTGACATTTAAGCAGGTATGCAAAAGCAAAAGAACACATTGCATTGTCTATAATTACAACTGTTCGCATCCTTAACATTTTAATCTATAAACAAGCAAAAGTTATGTAAACGGTTATAAAAAAAGGATTTAATGTTTGTTCCTTTGAGGTCATAAAACAGGTAACACCTGCGAGTTAATGGGCAAATTTTAAAAAATATTTAAAAATTATATTTCACCAATTTTCTTTATAAAAGAAAAGAATATAAAAAAATTAATGTCCTTCATTTATAACAGAAATAAATTTTTTTAATGAGAAAAAACCCAAAAAGTTTTAGCTGTCCAAAAACGATGCTTTTGTTAGAGCTCTATTAACTGTACCGTGCAATTTAACAGCATTGAACCTTTTTGACATACAAGAAAAATTCATAAGATACAATATTTAAATTCCTAAGGAAATTTTTTTTTTTTAAAATATCCAAGGAAATCTGATATAAATGCTGCATACACTTTGGCTGAAAAAATGTTAGGAGCCACTTTAATAAGTTTTTATAATTCTCGTATGGGTTAACATACTTTAAGTATAAATAATTATATTTTTTCAACGGATATTTGAGTTTCACGACGGTTTTCAAACCGGCTCTAAAGTTTTTTTCTAAGTGTTTCTGTTAAACGAAAACAACGTTAGGAGCCACTTTAATAAGTTCTTATAATTCTCGTTTGGGTTAATATACTTTAAGTATAAATAATTATATTTTCGACGGATGTTTATTAATTTAAGCGGCGGTTTTCAAACCGGCTCTGAAGATTTTTTCTAAGTGTTTCTGTTAAACAAAAAAAAAAGGAGCCACTTTAATAAGTTCTTATAATTCTCGTTTGGGTTAACATACTTTAAATATAAGTAATTATATTTTCAACGGATATTTGAGTTTCATGACGGTTTTTAAACCGGCTCTAAAGGTTTTTTATAAGTGTTTCTGTTAAACGAAAAAAAGGTTAGGAGCCACTTTAATAAGTTCTTATAATTCTCGTTTGGGTATCAGTAATTATATTTTCCACGGATGTTTAAAATTTAGACGGCGGTTTTTAAACCGGCTCTTAAGGTTTTTTCTAAGTGTTTCTGTTAAACGAAAAAAAATTTTAGGAGCCACTTTAATAAGTTCTTATAATTCTCGTTTGGGTTAACATACTTTAAGTATAATTAGTTATATTTTCGACGGATATTTGAGTTTCACGACGGTTTTCAAACCGGCTCTAAAGGTTTTTTCTAAGTGTTTCTGTTAAACAAAAAAAAGGTTAGGAGCCACTTTAATAAGTTCTTATAATTCTCGTTTGGGTTAACATACTTTAAGTATAAGTAGTTATATTTTCGGCGGATGTTTATAAATTTAAGCGGCGGTTTTCAAACCGGCTCTTAAGGATTTTTCTAAGTGTTTTTGCTAAACGAAAGAAATGTTAGGAGCCACTTTAATAAGTTTTTATAATTCTCGTTTGGGTTAACATACTTTAAGTATAAATAATTATATTTTCGGCGGATGTTTATAAATTTAATCGGCGGTTTTCAAACCGGCTCTTAAGGTTTTTTTCAAGTGTTTCTATTAAACGGAAAAAAGGTTAGGAGTCACTTGATTTCAACATACAGACGGACAGACGGACATAGCTAAATCGATCTATAAGGATCCAGAATATATATACTTTATGGGGTCGCAAATGAATATTGTAGTAATTAAAAACGGAAGTAAAGGGTATAATAATAATAAAAGTGTTAATTTTACATTTGCTTAATCAATATTAATAAAACTTGTAAGTGAGATGACCGGTTACTTACTGAAATTCACAGTCATGTTTATTTCACTACGTCTCCCAACACTTGTTAAAAGCTACTGATTTTCAACATTTGTTCATAAGTTTTTGATTGTATTAAAGTTTTCATACTATGCAGGCGAATCTATAACATCAATGTCCTTGGTTCCACAACACAATGTTGCTTAATTTCGCGATGATTTTTAACTTAATTTTGCATAAAGCTTTAAAACAATTTTCACTAAAATAATATTTTACATAAATTTAATTACCTTTTTGCTGTTTGTTGTGCTTTTAACACAAATTTTTGTTGTGACATTAGGTGTGTTCATTAACAAAAAATTATAAAAAAAAATTTAAATCAACGTGTTCATGAACTTGAATAATTTGCAACGGGAGAGTGAAAAAGAGCGTACAATTTTTGAGTATCAGAAGTTTTCAGAAAATATCTGCCAAAAAAATTTTATCTATTACGAATAATTTAAACAGCTGTTTTCAGTTTTGTTTACAAAATAAACATATTGAAAAAATTTTAAACAAGAGTTTTTTAAAATATTTATATTTGATAACATTTTGGGAGAGAACAATTCAATTTTTTTTAAATCTGGAAACATTAGTAAGCGGCAAATAGGTTAAAAATAACATAATTGAGCAGAACATAATTTAATAAAACAAAAAAGGAGTATTTTTATATGTTTTTATTTTACTCTCTCGTTTCTGCTGCAAAAGCAAATGAACAAACCTATTTTGCCTTGACAAATTACATTAAGATTCAATACCTTTAGTCTTTTGATTTACAATTTTCACACAACATTCATACAACCTACATACATATATTAAAACATTTT
>NDXZ01004015.1:0-10025 GCA_003055125.1 Paykullia maculata | reverse complement strand
GGTATATAAGATTCGGTATAGCCGAATATAACGTTCTTACTATTTTAATTAAAATTGTAATTGAAATTGAACTTTTAAGGTTTTCTGTAATTATTTCATTAATCGGAAAATGTTTTTTCTCTTTTATAAAAAAAAAATAAAATAGATAAACCAAAGAAGAAATTTAATGCTTTAAATTCTCTCTATTATGTATTTCAAAAAAAAAACACCCAACCATTTTCTTTTTATTTTTCCCTGCTTTAGTTTTAATATAATTTTCAAATTTGACTTTTTATCACTTTCAATCGTTAACATTTTTAAAAACATTTTGTTTTTTTTATAAAGTTTATTAAACAAAACAAAAAGCTTTAAAATTTTTTTTCAACAGCAACAACAGAAATTCCAAACTTTAAAAACCATATTTTCTTTAGAAAAGAAAATTTTATTTAGTTAAAAATAAGATTTTTCAAATTCAATTCCCAACAAGTCAATTTCTTAAAGAAAGCAACTAAAACCAAAGAAAGTTTATTTATTGTTAAACAATTTTCATTTTCTTAAAGTTTTTATTAAAAAAAAAAAAATAATAACAATAAAAACTTCTCTTCTCTTCAATTCATTTTTTAACTAAATAAAACTTTCCTTTTAAACAAAAACAGCAACAACAATAACCTACAAAACAAACTCCAATATTTAACAAATAATTTTTTTTTTATAAAGAAAAAAAAAAAAGAAAGTACCTCGCTATTTTTTACTATTTACAATATATTTTCTTACCTAATAATTATTCAATTAATTTGCATAATTAATGAAAATTAAAATAAAATAAAAAAAAAATCAGTCATTTTATTTTGTAAAACAAATTAACGAAAAGTTCAATAGTTAAAAAAAACAACAAACAAGCAAACCTTAAAAAAATAGTCATTAATTTAAACAAATCAAGTCATAAGATTAGAACAGTCGTCTTGTGTTTTTATATATATAATAATAAATTTTATTTTTACAATTTATTTTTTATTTTTTTTTTTTTGCTAAAAATAAAGAAATAATAATCATTTTCTTTTATAATTTATTTTTAATTTAAATTTAAATATACAAACATATTTTTAGAAAAATTATTTTTAGTAAAACATAAACAAACAAAAGAAAAAACATTTTATTATTAATTTTTTCTAAACTAAAAAATAATTGTAAAATGTTTTTTTTTTGTTTTTAATTTTTATATAAGAGGAAAACAAAAAAAAACTCTTATTATTAAGGAGAAAAAAATAAATATGAAAAAAATAGAATTTAATTGTTTCAAAAACACTTTAGTATTTAAGTTTCAAAAACACAAAATTAAAAAAAAATAAACTAAAAAATAAATATTTTGTATTTGTAAATGTTTATAAAAAATGTTAAAAATTAAAAAAAAAATATAACAAAGGAATTAAATTCTTTTTTAAAAAACAAAAACTAAGTTATTTAAAAATAAATTATGTTTTTGAATTATAATATTATTAATACTTAATTAAATGTAACTAAATTACATTTATATTTTATTTAAATTTTGTAATTGTAATTATTAAACAAACAAAAAATTGTTTTATATTTTTTTATAAAATTAATAAAGCAAATAATATTTATATTATTAAAAAAAAACATTGTCCACACAGATTTAAAAGAAATGTTAAAATGAAGTAGATTTTTTTAATGTTTTAATTTTTGCTTGATTTTTTAAGTTTTTTTCTGGAAAAATAAAATTTAGAAATTTTATTCTGTAAAAACTAATTGTCAAAAGTGTTTGATATAACATAAATTAAATTTCAGTGTTGCCAACTTTAAATAGCTTTTTTTGTTAACTTTCATTAAAAAGATATCGATTTCAGAAATGTTAATTTAAAAATGTTTTTTTTTTTGAAATGAATTATTTTTTAAAAAAATTTTTTCACTTTACTGTTTTATTTTTATTAATTTGAAATTGTTTACAGACTAAAACAAAATATGACAGTTGATTTTCATAGCAAAGCAGGTTTTTATAATTGAAATTTAAGTCACTCTTAAAAAAAGAATAAAATAAAAATCTTAATTTTTTGTTACTTTATTTTATAATGAATTTAAAATCGTTGGCAAGAGAATCTATATATTCATGTTAACAAAAAAAAAAAAATATGCAACAAAAAATTAATAAAATGTAAAAAGCATAAACGGACTGTCGTAAGGCTAATTGAAATAAAATTTTATTAAATAAAAAGGAAAAGTTTAATATTCAGCTGTGTCAAATCTTACATACCCTTCGCCAATGTTTAGGCAAACTTTTTAAACTTCTTTTGCATGGTGGGTGCAAGCTACTCTACACCCTACGTTTGTCCTACTCAGTTTTATGTCAAAAAAAAGATCATTATTAAAGTAACTCGTACCAGGTTATAAGTTCTCTAAACATATTAAATCTAGTATTTTTTTTTTTGTATTGGTATAGGGTGAGGGAGGGTTGTGGTTAGTGCCTCGCTCACTACTTTTATCCTTTTATAATATGGAAAATATTATACAAGTGACTTTTACCAGTTTAGAAGTCAATAGGATTTACAGTTTTCCAGATGTATCATTAAATTTATTTCATGAAATATATTTCTTTGTATGGGAGTTGCCGCGCTCCCTGCTCCAATAGTTTTTTAACTTAAAATTTTTATCGAATAAACATGAAACAAGTTTTTTGCAATTTTTTTTTTTATTGCATTTGATAAAATTTACTCAAGGGAGATTTTTTTATATACAGATAAAAAAGGTAAAATGTTGTCGTAAGGACCATATTTAATTTTTAGTTGCATAGCGTTTTAGACATAGACGTTGAAAATCAGCTGATCAGAGGTAATAGGCTGTTTCCCCGCAAATTTTTCAAAAACTTTGAAAATTATATTCATGTTTAAAGCAAAAATAATTTTTAAAAATTCAATTAAAAAACTCAAAAAATCATTGCAACTAAAAACATTTAAAAGTTATTAAAAGTCAATACTGACCATAAAACTAAGTCTTCGAATCTGTCAAAATGTGTTTGTCAGGAGGACAGATTTTTTAACAAGTTTTGTTTAAATTGCAATTTTTTCGTAAAAAAAAAATGTTTACTTTTGTTAAATAATTTAAAAAAATTAACTTGTTTTACAAAATTCAATTAGCATTTAAAAAACATTTGTAGCCCCAATTTAAAATTTAACAAACCTGCAAAAATAATTGTCATATTTTTTTTTTTTATTTATTGAACTTATTTTTATAAATTTATTAATGCATTTTTTTTTTGAAAATTATGAAATCGTAGCTGGTTTCGAAAATGCATTTCACTCGGCTAATATCATATGGGAAACTGAATTTTTAAAAAATTAAATAACAACTTTCTCAACATATCACACTTTCAAAAATATGAGAACTTTAAACCAAAATAAAATTCATTGATAAATCTACAAAAATAATTTAAAAAAAACCTAAAATTAAAAATCCCCAAGAAATCTCCTAATTCCTAAATTAAAATATGTTATTCCCATTTCCTAAAAATTAAAGATAAATTTTCTGATATAAGAATACTATTTTACATAGACTTTAAATAAAGAGTCTGATAATTTCAGAAGGCTGATTCTGTGAATAAAAAATGTTTAATTAATTAATTTAGGGGCCGCTTCCCGCTTTCAATAGCGATTGAAATTTAAAAAATTCCAATAAAGATTTCTATAACCAAAGCAAGAATTGGCCCCCAGCATTTGTCATGTCTTATATTTGGGGTTTTATTAAAACCTAAAAAACATTTTCGTAATTTTTATTTATTTTATTTTTAAAAATATTATGCAAAAAAAAGTGGTAAAATCGCGAGAATTCCTTAAAGTTGTGGGATTTCGCAATATTTTTGCCGATGTTGCAAATTAATTTTTAATCGTTTTAGCGTATTCAGCAAAAGCCAGTAAGAATAGTGGGAGTTTTTTATGAAACATGCTTTAAAGAAATATTATTTAATCAAATAAAAATTTTTATTTCTAATCAGTTTTTGATGAAGGATATATATTGCACCGCCCCCCCCTGGGTTATAGGTAGACCCAGGGGGGGCGGCGGTACGCCAATAATATTTTGTTTATTTCATAAACATGTTAAAATAAAAAAAAAGTCCTACGGGCTTTTTCAAATCGGCTTGGCTTTACCAAATAAACCGTAATATTTAGACTTTTTTATGAAAAAAAAAAACAAAAGTCAAAAAGAAAGATAATAAAATTCATTGAATAATATCAAGAAATAGTTCAAAAATTTAAGATGCTTCGTTTACACCCTTTAAGAATAATATACGATTGATTGTTAAAGAGATATCACGTCAAAAATACTAAATTAATTTATTTGTTTATTCTTTTGACTTCCTTAGAACTTCTAAGACTACAGATATGTATTTTTGGGAGATTGTTCACAAAAAAAAAAAAAAAATTCCGAGTGACCAAGAGTATTAACTCCCTTAAGCATGAAACTAACACAACTTTACACACCCACAAAACCTTATTGGAAGGCTTCAGAGATTAACACGTACGAGCATATCAAAAAGAAAAAACAGCCTTAAAAATCTTTTTGTTTTCGTTTTGTTTTTATGATTATTTTCAAACAAATTCGTAATCAGTTATTTGTTAAAAAAAAAACTTAATTTAACTTTTCTTCTAAATCTGTTATTTTTTGTTTTTCAAAAAAAAAAAATATAACAATGTTTTTTATAATAAAAACATAAATCAAATAATTAATTTTAAATCAATGTATGTACCTTGTTTAAAGACAGGATGTTCTTTTTTTTATAAACCATCAAATGAAAATACAAAATACATTAATATTTAAGTTAAAAAAAAAAAGTTTTTATATTTTAAATTTAATTCAATTTGTTTTAAATAGTTTTTTTTTAAACTTAAGTAATTTTTATTTAGTTTTTATATAAAAAAAAAGTTTTTTTGTCTGTTTAAACTTAAAATAAGTATTTTCTACGATTTGATGACCATTTTTTGTTTACTTTTCTATTTTTTGCATTGCACTAAACAAAATAATTAAATATGTATAAAAGTTTATACTTAAAAAGTAAATATAAAGAAAATCCTCTAGTTAGTGAAATAAATTTTTTAGTGAAAATCATAAAAATTAAAAAAAAAAATTATTAAAAACCAATAAAATATTTTGACTAAATGTTTTCATTGATTTTTTTAATTTAAAATAAAAAAAAATATAAAACATTAATTGGTAAATTTAAAAACTAATAATAATTGTTAATAAAAAAAATCAAACTAATAAAAATAAATAAATGTGTACCTACCAAAAATGAAATATTTAAAAGAGAAAAAAAAAACAAAATAAAAACTAATGAAAAACAATTTAATAAAAATATATAAATGTGGAGATAAAAAATTTAAAAAATCAAGTCTTTTATTTGCGAACTGAGAAAATTATTAACAGGATTTAAATGCCCTAAGCTAATTATGTTAATGGTTGCATTATAAACATTCGAGTCACCTGAAATTTCCCATGTTGGTGAATAATTTAAAAAAAAAATCCCAAAAATACCCTTTACCTAATTACAAAGCACTCGCAAAATAATTTGATTTTTAGGCTTAACCTTTAAAATATTGTTGCCACCTTTTTAGGTATCATTTTATTCAATTGCTTTAATGTGTGGTTCAGGTGCAATAAAAATATACCTTCTTTTTTAAAAAAAAAGTTTTGTCCTCTTCTTAGTTTTTCAACATTTTCCTTAAATAACAGATACAGTGAACTCGCGGTAATGTTATTTTCCAATATAGTGAACTATCCAGTAATATGAACACCTATTTTTTGTATAATAACGCTCTAAATAGTGAACAAATTTTAATGGCTCTAAAAAGTAAACAAAAATTTTGGCAATTTTTGTTTATTTTCTAATGTTGGAAATCCCCTGATTGAATAAAAAATGAAAACAAAACATGCATACACATTTTGATTTTTGTTAATGAAGATCAGTTGTCTTTCGTTACGCATAGAAAACACTTGAACTTAATATTTTTTCGTCATACCTGTATGTTAACAAAGATGCCTAAGAATAACCGAAAGTTTTTAACCATCAATGAAAAATATGAAATTCTGCAACTTTTGGAGAAAGGATCAAGTGTTACAGCACCAAGTGTAAAATATCATGTTGGGAAATCTTCCACTCGTTCGATACGAAATAAGAAGAATAAAACTTCTAAGTTTGTTAACAACATATATTATTGGCCAGGGAAACGTAAAACGCTGCGATTTTCAGAGCTTCCAATGATGGACAAAATAAAACCAAAGGAAGCTGTGGAAATTTTTAAAAAGCACTGCAAAGCACTACAAAGTTCTGAAGAAATTAAAGGATGCAGAGCAATTAATAAGTTAGAACAAACAAAAAAAACGCAAAAAATGATAGCCGATTATTTCCTTACCTAAAATATTTATTTACTTATGATATTTGTACAATGAATTGAAATATTTTATTTAATTTTTTAAAAGTAAATATTTAATATAAAAAGTGAATTTGAAATAAAAAATCCTTAAGTTTGCAATAAATTTTATGTTATGTTACATATATTAAGACCCGTTTTCACATCTTAACTATAAAGTTCAAAATAGTTAATGGTACCTACAGGTATAGTGATTAATAAAGTTACCTTTAATTATTTTTCGTTTTCACAACTTCTGTATAAAATAAATTTTATAACTTCCAAATTATGGCAATACTGGTTTTTGTTTATCATAGACCACAACCTTTTACATACAAAGTAGTGGGGTTCAATAGTTGAAAAAAAAATTACAATTTCATCTAGTACAGACACCCGTAATTCAACAAACCTTACGTTAAAAGTAAAGGTCGGGCAATCCTAACTTTAGCATAAAGGTGAAATTTAGCTTAAAGTCTACTTATGATTTACTATTGCTAAGATCTGAAAACGGGCCTAAGAGTTTTAATACTTTCTAGACTTTTTTAAGCAAAAAAAAAAAACACAATATGGCGCTACAAATTTTTACAATCGAAAATGTGAAAAAATTCGACAATGTGAACTACCTTGGTTTTTATTAGTTGGCATTACGGCGACTTCACTGTAGAGACATATTTAAACATGCATACATATGTATGTATATGCATTCTTTTCTCAACCAGTTTTAAAGTTTTTTTTTATCTCTTTAAAGTTGTGTAGGTCAAAGCATACATACGGGGATCATCCGTTTTGTATTATACAGAACAATACTGTAATTTAGAGCTCCGTTCTGTATAAATTATTTTTATATAAAAATCCTTAAAATGTTCTGTATTTTATTTCGAGTTTATTATTTGTTCTGTATTTTTATAAGACAAAATAATATTTTGTTAAACATATTAGTAACATAAATTTTCGTTAAGTAATAAAGTTTTACGTATGTATGTATGTACATTTGTATTTATTAGAATATCCGAAAGGTAGTTAAAGTCATAAAGGATTTTTCGGAAGGCATATAAATTTTTGTGTGAAAAATTAAAAGAAGAAAACAAGTTGTTGTTTAATTTTGTTTGCCAAAACAGTTGGCAGCAATAATTTTAACATCGTTCAAGTATTTTTGCAACAACAAATTTAATGTGGTTTTTGTTTTGTCATATTTATTGTAGCGACGCTATTACCTTTTTAAGTCTACCTTGGGATGCCGTCTATCAATAAGTTGAAGTACTAAAATGGGTTCTTTTGCATGAAGTTCCCACAAGATGTTGAACCTAGTTTAATTATTTTTATGAAAAGCAATTAATTTAACGTGTTGCTACTGAATAATTTGATGATCTACACATTTTTAGACAAATTAAAGAAAAATAAATCTGCAGAAAAGGGTTACATAAGGTTTTGAACACACTTAATTTGTTTAAACATTTCTTTCCAATTATTTAATAAAAAAAAAAACTTTTGTTTGATCTAAAAAATATAGGTATTTTTTAATTTTATTTACATAAATCAAATTAGCCTTAAATAATTTCCCTCATACTTACATATATTTTTAAAACTGGCAGCCCTGTTAATAAATAACTTCTAAACAAAACCATTGCACTTTTTTTACTTCTTCTTTCTTTTACACAAACAACACTTAACTAAAATCTCTTTAAAAATTGCAAAACGGCAATTAATTTGACTGACCACATACAACAACTAAAGGAAAAATACAATATAAGAAGAGAGTGACACTCTTAAGGGCACCAAAAAAACAGCACCAACAACCAAACAGCTCTACTAAGCATTTACTTTTTTTTACACACACACGCCACAAACATAACGCGACATTAGAAAAAGTCTATTTATTTTTTTATTTATCTCATAAAATATATACATTTGGCATTTTCTTTCATTGATTAACTGATATTTATTAATTTTATTACAATTTTTTAAATATTTTACAATATTTTAATGAAATTTAACAATTATTTTTCCTTTTTTTAATTTTTAATACGAAAATAACGCCTTTACTTTACCGGCCGAATAAGAAAACTAAAGAAGAATAGGAATTAAACTTTGCAGTAGAGACATACACAAGCAGCGTTGCCACTAGCAAATCCAGCTTTTAAGCAAACGTTATTTAAAATTGGCCGAAAAAAACACTTTAGAAAACAAGTTTTTAATTAAAATTTCTTAAAATATTTAGTTTACTAATAGAGATTATTGTGTTTTTACAGTAAAAAAAATATAAATTTACCGCTAAAAAATTAAAAAATTTATTAATCGTTTTTCTTTCGTAAAGAGAGTTCCTACAGATGATAATTATACTTCACCGCAGGTAACCTCACAAGGTAACCATATTTTTTAATAAAAATACAGAACAGGGAAAAATCAAACTATGGTTTTCATTTTTTCTGGTATAAACAAACAAATGCAGATTCATTAAAATACACTGATTTTTTATAACAACAAACATATGTTTTACAAAAGATAAAAAAAAGAGATTTACAAAAACCTCAAAATGGAACATAACAGTTAAACTATTAACATAAAAAATTCACACATATACATACATATTTACATATAACAAAAAAATACAACTGACTTTTATATTTTCATATAAATAAATTTTCATTCCCTTTTAAATTTTTTTAAATTCTTTACGATTTAAATTATGTATATTTAATTTTGTTATTAAAATGCCCTCCTTTTTTATTTGAGTTTTTTCAGTAGTTCAAATGTTATTAAAAACCGAAAATACCCTTTCGATTGGAATATTTGATCATTTCTTTAAAATTTAAAAAAATTATTACCTAACGCTTTTCTGCAGGCTTATTATTTTTATTCCTTTTTTTAAGTTTTTCGAAAGATGTGTTAATTTTTACCAAGAGCTAGATAGATCATCACCTATTATTCAGTGTCGAAATGTTAAATTAATTGTTTTCCATAAAAACAATTAAACTAGGTTCAACATCTTTTGGGAACTTCATGCAAAAGAAACCATTTTAGTACTTAAACTTCTTGATAGACGGCATCCCAAGGTAGATTTGAAAAAGGTTATAGCGTCGCTATAACAAATATGACAAAACAAAAATCACACTCAATTTGTTGTTGCAAAAATACTTTAACGATGTCAAAATGATTGCTGCCAACTGTTTTGGCAAACAAAATTAAACAACAACTTGTTTTCTTCTTTTAATTTTTTACACAAAAGTTAATATGTCTTCCGGGTCATTTGAGAAAAAATTAAGTAATTGGCCCAAAATCCGCAGAGAGATGGGCGAAAAAACTTCATGACTTTTACTACCTTTCGAATATTCTTATAAATACATATGTACACACATATGTAAAACTTATAACACTTACTCTTACCAATGACCTTAGTTTTAGATATAGATTTTTGATTTAAAAATCGATTTTTCATTTAAAAATTATATATCCGTTACTATGCGTTTAATCGAAAAAATAAGAAAAATTTGGGATCACTGCATATATGGACTTTAAATGCCCATAACTCCGCTATTAAGCTAAAGACTATTTGTATAAAAACAAATAAATAATTATTTTAAACATAGCTCTACAATTAATGATATTTAATTGGAATGTCTACACTCAAAT
>NDXZ01003996.1:0-25788 GCA_003055125.1 Paykullia maculata | reverse complement strand
TTCGTGAACTTTACCATGATAAAAATGTTGACTTTAACTAACCTTTTGACATTGACAGTTGATTAAAAAGTTTAAGGGTGCATTCATAAAAAGATATGAAATTGTTATGTCGCTAATGGAAAACCCTTTAATAGCAGCGATTTCTGGTCATAATTATAGCTGTATTATAATACAAGACTTTTTCTCTAAACCTTTCCGTTTACACATAAAACTTTTAGGTGTTGCCCATAAAACAGCATAAAATTTGTAAACTACTCGCATTAAATTTAAAATACTGATTTTGCTTCTTATGCTAAGTAATAAACCCACCTTAATCCCCTTATCAACTATGGCAAACAGCAGCAAAGTGGCATAAAGAAAACAAATTTTGTAACAAATATAGAACTTTTAAGCTATGGAGCCGATTTTCATAGAACAAACTGTAGCCATTAGCAGTAGACCTAGACTTTTTGTCTATTGTATTTGGTGGCACCCTGTTTTAGAACAAGGCAGCTCTACGAAACAACATAGTTAGTAATTTCGAGGCTAAATATTTTTTTATTTATTTTTATTTAGAAAACTTATAGAGACCTTAAGAAACAGAATTATTTTATAGTCCAATTTAGGAATTAAAAACTTTTTTAAGTCTAAACCGATTTTAATGATTTTTATTTGTTGTTAAATATCTCACAAGAAGAAGTTAAAAGAAAAAGACAAGGTCAGACATATAAACTAATAACAGATTTAAATTATACAGTTCATTATAGTTAAACACAAATGCTGCTCCAAGTTTATTTTGGTTATTCTGTAATTTTTTCAGACCTTTATTGATTCCACTAGCAGTGATTTTTAGCCACAACTAAAACTTATTTTAAGAAACTACATTTTCTCTAACCTTTTCTCCATATATACATAAATATGAAACAGCTCCTTTAAGTATTTCCACATGAAATAACTTACATTTGCTGTAAAAAGAAACGAAAACTTCAACAACAACTCCCACTTAATGTTTCAAAAAAAAAACAAGAAAGGAATTCTATCTTCTCCTCTTCTACTAAGGGATGAAGAACCACATTATTCGTCTTAGCAACTATGCCCTCAAATGATAACCTCAAACAACTTATACAATCTTTTGTTACAAGCGTCACTATTAAATAACATGACTTAACTGATTCTTACGTGCAGATAAAACCAAAAAAGCTGGGAAAATCATTAATATTTTTTATTTAGTTTTTGGTTTAGTTTAATATTAAAAAAAAAAAAATCATTTATTCGAAAAGAACCAAACATTTGGTTACACAACAAATTATCTGTTTTTTTTATCTAAAAAATTGATTTATTGCAAATGTGGTAGACAAAAAAGATGAAAAAAATATGAAACATTTTGGCCAAACCATTACGTGACTTTATTTAAGAAAAGTAATAAAAAAATGTTTTTTATTTTAAATAAAAATTATAAAAAAAATAAATTTATTTGGAAATTATTAAGGCAAATCTTTTACATAAAAATATTATTAATAGTTAATCATGTCTAGGCAGGAGAACGCAGACAAAAGATTAATCGAAAAATCTATCAAAGTTATAAATTACGTCATTAAGTGAAATTATTAATACAAAGAAGCTATAACTTTTTAAGTTTCCTCCTTTCATATGTCGTTTCTCGTTAAAAATAATTCAAACCAAGAAATTGATGCCCTCTTATCCTAAGAAACTAAAGCAATGATACCTGCTAGCTCCTATGATGACTTATGCCCAAATTCACTGTCATTAGTAAACTAAAATGATAACCATTATTGAACTAATACGGACTTTTGGTGCATTAACTAACGGCAAACTAACAGCTGTAAAGGGAAAATCCCTAAATTAACACCCAAACAAAGACACTTAACTTGGCTTCCTCTAGACAATCGGAAAAAATTTAATTTTTATTCTCCAATTTTTATTCTCCAAATGTCTCCTTACTTTTTTCCCATCCATTTTGATATGAAAACCTAGAATAGAACTTGTCGAGCCGGCTAACTAATGAACCTTCTCTCGAATTTTAATCGAAAAGGGGAGCCTATTTCGTTACTTTTTCAAGTCAATATTTTTTGCCTATTTTTGTATATTTTATTTTTATTTTCGATCGAAAAAAAGAAAAGCTTGCACGTTCAAACAAAGCTTCGATCGATATCGAATGCCGCCATTTGCCCCCTGCAATTTTAACTTTCTTTTGTATAAATCTGGCTGGCAACTGTTTTAGAAAGCGCTGGTTCATGTTTAGGAAGCCGGAAACTTCTGAACACATAACTAATACTCCACTTTTTCCTACCGCAAGGAGCGCACAACAAGCCGACTTGCAGGCGAAAGTGTATCTCCTGTGGGACATGAGATCCTTCGAGGCTCCTTCTATCTACCTAACTTATTCTCATTGCGTTGGTTTGACGGCCCGCCAACCTACATTATTGGAAGCTGGGAAGTCAAATTGAAGTTAAGTTTTAATAGCCCTGTTCCCTAAGAATAGAATAAGAGTTTAACTGGTTCCCCACCAATATGTCAATTGAAGTTTATGTGGTTTCTACCAAGGTAAATTCAATTAAAAGGCAAGAAGTTAAATTAAACGATTTTGAAAAGGAACAGCCACCAAAATGTGTTGTAAAACTTTTAAAGAAATATGTTATTAAAATATATTGAAAAGGAAGCACGAGCTCTCTACTTAGTCAAAACTAGTTTACGATTGAAAGGGGTCTAAGAGAAAAGTTTTGTAGTGCAATTCGGTAAAATAAAACGCTTCGACAGTCGCAATACAATTTGACAAGGTTTGTTATTTCCAGTCAGTATTAAGGGATTTACTAATAGTATATGCAGCACTAATAACAATAACAGCTGACTAAGCGAAAGAAAAAATTTTTAAAAACTTATTTTGTTGTTTTTAAAATGGATTGGAAAATTGCAATTCTGAGTTATCGAACAGATATGTAAAGGTAAAGAGAGGGTCAACTCCTAGTTTGTGCGAGTGGTTTGGTCACAGTAAAGTTGTGTGGGAACTCCCAAATCTACCTGCGTAAATTTTAATTTTATTTGAAAAAACCGTCCATTCTTAATTTCCTTTGTTTAAAACACAATTTAAAAAAAATTACTTTTAGAACAATTTTGCATTTATTAATTTTTTATTATTATTTGTCTATTTTTTCCGAAATAAAAATTAAATGTTGTCTGTCATATATTTTATTTTTGTTGCTTCTTTTTAATATTTATTTGTTTAACTCAACAACATTTATATTCATTTACTCAATTCGTTTTGCGTGTAAATCGCAAATTATGACATTTTTATTTGACTTTTGCATACAACAGATAATAACTGAATATACAATAAAGACAATTGTTGTAATAAAAAACAAAAATTAATGGCTTAGTAGGCGATATTCATACATTATTGTAGTTAAATTGGCAATTTATTTTAATTAAAAGCTTAATAATTTAATGCAAATAAATTAAGATTTAGATAAAAAAGCTCTAACCCTCAGAGGCTTAAAGCGAAAAGGACTGAAAAAAAACTAAATAAAAATATTTAATAATTGAAGATGTTGTTAGAAAATATATTTTGCTCTATCTGTTGATGGCTGACCAAGACAAAGTTAAATAAATGATATAAAAACAATAAGTTGTACTAAAAATACAACAACTGCTTCATTGCCAGCTTTAAATGGTTGTAGTAAATTTCGTTCTGACTCACCTAGCTATAGAATATATGAATATCGGTCACGATATTCTATTTCCTAATAAACTGTGAGTTAAATAGATGATATTTACATCCAACACTAAAATACCGATCAAAGAGTGCTGATGATGAATTCGTAGCTGGTTTCGAAAATGCACTCCACTCGGCTAGTGTCGGGAAACTTACTTTTTCAGTATATTCTTCAATTATCAGAAACAAAAATAAATTTCTTCAATTTTTTCTAACTTTTAAAGCTTTGCCATAACTTTTTATAGTTTCATCAAAACCTTGGCATCATCCCTCGCATAATTTTCTTAGAATTGTTTCTAACTACTAAAGATTTTAATTAAACACGTTTCTTCCCTTTTTTTCGCCTGCAATTTTAAGCCAATTCTCAAGGACTTGTAAAATAAGCAAGAATTTGTGAATTGTTTGTTAAAGTTTTAGAAGTTTCGAGTAGAACCCCTTAAGCTGTATATGAAAAAATGACGAAACAAACAATTTTTAGAAAAAACAATTTTATGTTGTTTTTTTGCGGAAAAAAATTTTTCACTTGAAAAAAAAAGCATTGATAAGTTGCCAAAAAATTACAAAAAAAAAATTATCAGACACTCGACCTCCTCTTAAAAAAAAAACACAATAAAACAAATCACCCAGACTTATTCAATAAATGTACAATAGATTTTTAATGTTGCAGTATAAATTTGCTTTTGATAGCCATGATTTTTTTTCCAAAAATAAAAAAAAGAACAATAAATGAAAATTTCAACCATGCAACAACTGTCAAAAGAACCAAAAGGTACTTTGAACATTATTATTGATAAATATTACACCATTAGGGTTTTTAGATAAGCCATTTTAAACGCGGGGATTTTGGAAATTTTCCTGTCATGAGAAAGTTTAATATAAATCAAAACATCAAAGCCATTTTTGTCTTCGTCTTTCGGGCGCCATTTTTTGTCAACTCCTCAAACAAAACGCCCTGTGGATAACGTGATGGCAACGCTATAGATAGTTTGCATAAGATGGCAATGCCTGGCTGCTCTGGTAGAGGGCGCGAAGTTCACCATCAAGCCATCCACAAGACGATGAGAAAAAAAAAAAGGAAAGTGAAAGAAACAAACGTAAACTAATCTCAAACCCAAGTTTAACCCTACTCTCTTTTATATTATATTTTTATAATCCCTAGTCATTGCAACATTATTAATTTAATTTTAATTTAAAAATCACCCCTCATGATATGGTTCGAAATGGTTTGGGGATGACATTTTTTGAAAGTTTTAAATTCGTAAAAATTTGATTACATCCTCGAGACCTGATTCTCTTAACAACACAAAGGGAAGTTTTTTTGAGTTTTCAAGCTGCTCAACTGTCAATATTAAATTATTGTGGCATCATTGACACAACTGTAAATTCCAAGAAGATTTCTAAAGTTTTTTTTCAATGTAGATTTACTTGTTCTATGTTAAGCTTAATAATGATACCCAGCAAAAAGGATTTATAAAGAAGATTTTTAAACATCAACAAGTGGATGCTGGTTCCTCAAACCAGTTTGACCTCTCTTGACCTTGTCAATTTTCTGGTTTCACAGAAAAGTGATATGATTGTCCAAAATCAAATGCATCGACAACCTGTAACTGTTTGGTGCAGATTTAAGATTTAATCACTAAAATGGGGCTGGTTATGCGGTGACTGTTATTGGTTTTAGATTTGAACAACATGGAATTCGGACAAGATGCTGCCGCATGCCACACAGCCCGCAAAACAGTTCAATTGCTACATGCAATATTTTTTTCTTCGGGTTTTGCTAGCGACCCATTTATTGTAAAACAGAAATTTTCTCCACAAGAAGAACTTTTATCGAAGGAAAATCTACAAAAAAGGTTTCTCTACAAATCCCGTTACAAAACCCCTAATCAACATCCACCACTTAAACCAAGTTCGCTTTCTTCACTTAACCCCTCTCGAAAAGAAACTAATCAATTATTATAATCAAAATGTAGAAGCTAAGCGTTGCTGCTACAAAAAAATCTCTTTAAATCTTAACTGTTATTCCGTCTTCTTCTTCTCCTCTGTTTTATGGTAAAATGTAAAAAGGAGCAGATTTACTTTATTTATTTTCGGTTGTTGTTAAATTCTTTTAGAAAAACAAAAACGTATAATTTTCAACGAAGTTTGGGAAGAAAAACCACCCTCTTTTTGAAAAAAAAAACATCGTAATTTCAACAACAATAACAAAAAGTTGTATGATTAAGCAATAAGAATCATATGAAAGTATTGATGAACAAGATGTTTTTCGTCTGCAACATTTTCGTTATTGAAGTTTAGAAGCTGTTCGATAACAAAATAAAAAAAAAGTAGAAATTGTTTTGTTAAGTAAATGAGACAGCTGCTGCCACCAATGAATGTTTGTATGTATGTAAGTTGCAAAAGTGCTTAACAACAAAACAAGTAAAATTACATGGATTTTGATAATAATAATAAAGAAATAAAAATCAAAAGAAAATTAAGTTGTGCTACTAATATTAAGATTCTATAGAATTGGTTTTCTTACAAATTTACAATTTAAAGCATTAAGTCCGAAATTTTTAAATTATCAAATGAAATTTGTTATAAATGAATTGGTTTAATAGCACAACTACAATTAGAATTTCTAAATTAACAACAACCCCCAAATATATAAAAACCAAAAATTTACACATGAAAACTTTTTCAAGTACAACTGAGAAATGAACAAAAATCTCATAAACATCTTAATTAATAGAAATGAACAAACAAAACCAGCGACCGTTAAACGAAGTTTTTTTTTTCAACTCCAACGTCATTTATTTTTTTAAGGACATGTAAAGTAGCTTTTATAAAGGAAGGGAGAACTTTAAAAGCCAAAAACAATTATTCACATAAATAATATTTTCAAAAACTTTAATGCATATTTTTGGGAAAAAAACCTTTTAGTAATTTACTTTCAACAGACTCTTCAAAATCATTTTTACCCACTTGTGATACTTTAAAGCATTTATTCATATATGTTTATTGAACAGTTTCATTACGTCAATATTTCTAGGTTTTTAATTTAAAGATCTCTTCTTTCCCTTTTTCATCACATTACCACTTCTCTCAGCGAAAAGCAAATTTAACGCAGAATATCATCTAAAAACCTTAATACATTATTTACTTAAACAGTCTGTCCAACAAATTTTGTTTAAACCAAAATTTACCAAAAAAGGGTAACGAGAATTAAAATAAAGATTGATTCGCTTCTATTTTTGATAAAAACCTTATAAAAACAACAACGAAAATATAAAGGTTTACTACTGAAATAACTGCTTAAATCGACTTTAGAAAAAACAAGTAAGAGCGCTATATTTTGCTGTGCCAATTCTTACACCGCGTTACAAAAACGAGCTTTTGTTAAGTCCTATGAAAAAACATTTTTTTTATGTATAAGTATAAAGCTCGTAGTGTCCGTCTGTCCGCCTGTGTGAAAGACTTTGGATCGATTTTAAACCCTTTTTCCGAGATCCAATCAAGCTGATTTTTTGCAGGCAGACTCGTGGAGATGTCTGTATCACGTCAAATTTAAAAAAAAGAAAAAAAAAATAATTAAAAAAAAAGATTTTTATCAATTCTTAGATTTTCCTGAAAAAAAAAATTCTGACGTGTACATGAAAATCGCCGATACACGTGTATTTTTATTTTTTCTCCCCTTTCCGAAAAAGTATTTTTGGTTCATAGGACAGAATGCGTGTAACGCGGTGTTATATACCCTTTACTACGTGTATTAATGTAATTATGTGCAAAAAAAATTTTTACTTATATCCCGAAATTTTTTTTGGCTTATATCTCGAAATTTTTTTTTTTTAATTTCTCAAAAGGCATATCTTACACACAAACATAATATTTGTTGTGTAAAAAAGAAAAAATAGGTAGTCGTCTTTTTTGGTTTATATCTCGGTCAGTGATTAAGCGATTTTACTGGATGTCAATAGCAAACATTTCAGGATAATTTCTGATTGTTTGATACTACTAACGCGTCCGTACGATATCAGGGTGCTGAGAAAACTTGATTTCAACAGACGGACGGACAGATAGAACAGACAGACGGACATGGCTAAAAAGACTTCCCTATCTATAGGGATTCATAATATATATACTTTATGGGGTCGCAAATGAATATTGTAGAAATTACAAACGGAATGACAAACTTATATACACCCTTGTCACCTCTGGTGAAGGGTATAAAAAGTAGTCAAACTCGCTATAATTATTTACTAATAAAGTTATAATTTGAAATCAAAAATTGTATCCTTTTGATTTATACATAACAATATGATCCTAACGACCATAATATTTAAGATAATGGTAAAGTTTTTGTTCTTATGCCATAATAGTACAAAATATAATTAACACAATCATTTAATGTTACTAATAGTTAGTCATCTTAATTTTCCATAGAATATTAAATTGTTTGAAACCTCCAACAAAATTATTATTAAAAAATTTATTTAACCATATTTTTATAATGGAGATGCAAGGATCATGTTATGGCACTTTATCAATTATATTATGATGTAATTTTTACATTAAATGTAGACAAAATTTATTTAATTACACTCTGCTTATGCAGATTCCCCTAACGACATGAACGCGTAGTCCAAAATTTTAACAAATTAAAACTCAACAGAAATAAATTTAATATAAACGGGAATGTGTTAATCGAATTTTGCGGGGTTGGGTTCAATATATCACACACCCAGTTCAAAAGTGACACAACTCAAAATTTTCATTTTTCGAGTATTTTGTTTTTGTTAACTGTTGCTAAAAAACAGTTATGTCTTTCTTTATATTTCAATTGGTATAAAGTTGCAATTCATAAAAGTGACTTATTTTTAGTTGTGTTAGAAAATATAATGGTAATAGCTCCCTACGCTAAGTGCTAAATAGTTTTAATTCGAATTCAATGGTCCAAAGTTTTTGTTTTTAACTATTTTTATTTACATCAAAAACAGTTTATTTCGATTTCTGAACAATTAAAAATTTTGAGTTGTGTCACTTTTGAACTGGGTGTGCGATATGTCTCATCCCTAGTATTAAGAATATTCTCAAAGATCTCCTCAGCGTTTAAAAAACCGATGAAAATATTTATATAGAGACAAAATTTATTACAAATGAGTTTCATAGAAATTTTACGATGGTCGGACCATAACTGACCCTAGCCGACATACATATGTATAAAATCCACTACCGGAAATCACCTCAGCATTTATAAAACTGTCGAAAGTTTTAGAGTCGAATTAGAATTTATAACAACAAAAATTTACGTTAACGTCATAATGCGTTCTAGATTCTACATAAGACCTACTCCCTGAAGTTGTTAAAGCTCTCGTAATATCGTTGAAATTATGAAAAAACCTAAGCTGAATCATGGCTAACTAATATCGGAATCGCAGTAGAAATTCAGCACAAATAATTTTATATTTTTTATTTGATGGTGTAGAGTAGAATTCGGTCGGCCTTAATTGACTATAACGTTTCTTCTTGTTGTTTTAACCGCTTTTGTTTACTATGAAAGTCACATAACATGGTTTTGCATGGGATTTCATAAAAAAAAAAATAAAGGCACTTTCCTGCATAACAACCAAATTTGTGTTAAGCATTTTTTCATTATTGCCACAGATATATTTTTTAATATACTGGATATTGATATTAAATGGCATATGAAAATAAACAATATTGTGTTTCTCTCTCTTTCTTTCTGTACTTTTTATATCATTTTTCTTTTTATTAAACCATAAACTGACAGGGAGGAATTTTGTTTCATTTCTTGGTCAATATTTTGGCAGGTCATATTAATACAAAGCAGCAGCAGCAACAGCAACATAAGCTCTGGTAGTTTGTTTTTTAGAAATTTGGCAAATTCCTATTCTGGCATTGGCAGGAAAATGGTTGGCTGACTAGTGGCAGGCAAAATACAACATATTAACCCATTTCTTTGGGGAGCAAATGTGTTTTTGATGGTTTTAATGAATGAATGTGTCATGATGATACCACACAAAAGTCCAACCTTGCATCATTGTTGCCTCCTTAAAATAACAAAAACGAAGACTTCAAATATCCAAAAAAGAAACAAATGATATTTTGCACATGAAATCGATAAGTTGATTGAAAAAGTTTTTTTTTCCTTTTTTTATGGTTAAAATAAAATTACACTTTGGGTTTTAAAATATTATTTATTTATAATTTCCGTTCTATGGTTAAACTGTGTGGGTGCAAGTTAAAAAAAGGACCATTTTTCGATGTGTAAAGAGAAATAAAATTATTCAAAAAAACAATCGATAAGGAAAATAATTTCTTGTCATACTTATTAAAACATAGTTTAAAGCCAAAAATCTTACACTTGCGAATAATTTGCAATCATCTCAAACTCGTAAACGATATAAATTGGTAAATATATTAGAAAGAAAAGCTGCGTTTATCATTATTTTAAAACTGCAACTCATACCCTTAAATCAGGTATTTTAAGATTGCAATGGTTAAAAGTTCGAACCTTTTTCATATCCACCATCATTTATAATGAGTATTTTTAACACAAAGGAAAAACTATACTAAAGACTTACGATAAATTTAATATTAAAAAGACGTCGTTACAAACTTAACTGATAAATTTTTAATTTAGTACTGGGGAAATTTCTTTAACTATTCGAAAAAGGCCGCTGCTGTCTCGATAAGATTATCATTTTGAGTTTTTTCTAGAGCCACTTAGTTGAAACTAAGAAGATCTTGCAGAAATCTAAAAGGGACCAGAAGTGTTCACTCAGACGTTGCAGTTGTAGAAGGTTTTGGTGCACAGTTTTATATTTATATATACTGAATGTCATTGGTATTTAAAAATGAGCTGCAATGTATGAGATCACCGGTTACCCTAGTTGAAGCAAAATCTGAAAGTCCAAGTTTCGGCAACTTTTTCTGGCATTTGGAGCCATTTTACGGGAATGGTGGCACCTAAAAAAAATAATGCAAAAGCACTTATTGCCAATAAAACGAATCATTTCGAAAAATAACCTGTTTGCAAAAAGTCTCCTTTAGTAGGACGATGGTTTGACGCGCTGTATGATATGTGGCGACATCCTGTTAGAAAAACATATTATCAGTAAAAGTCTCATTTGATTTAGGCCTTAAATAATTGGAAAACATCGCTCAATAGCGTTCGATGTTGCCAGTACCCGGACCAGAACATTTAAAGTCAAGCAATTGAGTGCTAAATTTGCCTTTTTGTTCCGACGTTAATAGTTAATAGTGATATTAGAGTCGCTTAATCTGACAATCATATGAAAGTTTAATACCTTTCGAAAAGTAAAACCTTTAATTCACACAAAGCACATATTATTATTCTCTTACTCAAAACTACTTTCCTACAAAATTTGCTCTTTATTCAATCAAAACTTTTTTCATTAATCTATCGCTGTGCCAGCTCACCAGGCAATAAATGTCCAGAGATTCCATTATTTTCTGTTTTATTTCTACTATTTTTAGTCCATAAACTATTATTATTAAATTACGTTTTAATTACTTTTTAATAATCAGAACATACAGCAGCAGAGTATAAAGAAGAAAAAAAAATTGAGAATTAAAATATTCCCAGTGACCTGTTTTACTCTAAAAATAAAACAAAAATGGGGAAAAAAAGTTTTATTTTTATATACAGAAGTGGAGGTGGCATAGAAATCACTGCCATTAAATATATGGACATATTTACAATCAAACACACACACACACATTCACACAGGACATTTTACAATATGTTATAGTTAAATTAATAAACTGGCTCAATTAGTGAGTGAGTGTGTTTGCTGCATTTGTTAGCACGTACATATGTACATATATGTGTTGAAAATATTTGTGCCAAATATGGACCAAATGCCAGTTGAATATTTTGCATAAAACTTTATGATAATAATAACGTTAGCAGTGTTTCTTAACGTGTCCTGTAGGCCTTGCCAATTTATTTTGAGGTTATAAGAACTTTGGGCTAAATTTTGGGCCATCGTAAAAAACAGATTAGTAAACGCTGCTCTAATGGATGCTCTTTCGCATAGTAGCAACAGCCACAACAATTCAATTTAAAATACAAAATTAACTTTTATAAGCCCAATTCCACGTACTATCCTGGATGGAGAGTGGCCATATTCCATTGCAACAAGTTTTTTGGTGGCTTTATTTTATAGCAAATGCCAAGGAAAATCGACAGGGAATGAAGCCCATAATTTTTAAATAAGACAGAATATGTGACATCTTTAAACTTCTTTTGGTCTACTCATACAGGGTGGAGCAATAGGTACAATGACTGATCCTTTTAGAAAGTAGTGCTGCTTAGTAAATGATAAGATACGTCAGTTTGGTTTTGACATTCGTGAAGTAGACACGTCCGAAATAGAAATTCAATCGAAATGAATCGATTTACGCCTCACGGACGCGCAATAACTGTGAGAATGCTTGTTTGTTATTAATCATCATCAGAAATGAGGCTTATTTTTACCTCAGTGTTACCATTCAAAAATTCAAGCATAATTAGTTAAGCACAATTACACATTTTCAAGGTCGATTTGTTTTATGCGGTTGCGTCGGAAGAGCTGGATATATTGTAATGCTATTTTGATGAACGGCGGCCGCATTAGTCATGCTGACTGCATTTTTTGTAAATGATATTGACGATCTGCATTTGCAGGACATTGGGTTCCAACAGGTTGGGGCCACTTGTCACACTACACGCGACATAATATATATTTTAACTCTGGCCATATTTAAAGTCATTGGTGTACGCAAACTAGTCCGCATTTGCAAGGAGATTAAGAAGAACATTCGCTACGAATTTGTCGGACCAAATTTTTCACAACCTAATATTTAAACAAAATTTTTCAAATGCAAATATGTAAATATAATCTGTTAAAAACCAAATAAGTTTAAACTTTAAACAACAATTATAGCCTTCATGTATTAAAATGAATTTGCATTGCAAACGACTATAACGTTTTAATTCCTTTAAGGATACAAGACAAACTCATCAACAGTGAGCTGAGAACTGTTAGAAAATTGCCTTAATTTTTAAATTTATTTCGTAACTCCTCTCCCCAGTTATGTATATGCTAAGTGAGTAGCCAACATCATTGTAATGCAACTCATATCCCAAAATCCCCAAGTCCCTGATGAATGTTGCCGCCATTCACACATGCACAGAAACACAAATGGGCCACCAGTTACTAAATTTATGTTATTTTTTATTTATTTTTCTTTTCTGTTTTTGCCAACAAAATGGTCAAAATGAAGGCAACATGTTAAAGGGAGGGGTGTAAAGTAAAGTCATGCATATAGATTTTTCTAATTTTAAATTCCCAGTTGGTTGACTGCCTGTACGTATGCATTCATGAGCACATCCATACGTTCTACAATCAAAAGTGTAAGAAAAAAATCATAACTTTGCATACATATGTAAAAATGTTGGTTGCTTGAAATCCAGTAAAGATACAAGGAATAAGCAAATAGGTAAGAGTTTTGAGATACATAAATGTATGTATGTGTTAACGTGGCCTGACATGAATCCTCCCTTTTACTGTAGTAACGTTGTTCATATGAGACTAAATGACTATTGTCATGCTACTTGCCAGCACTGGCATTACTACTGACAGTGCAACAAAAAAAGTTTATTTGCTTAGAAAAAAAAAACAAACAGAAAAAAAGAGTTAAAATCAAAATTCATACTGACATTTTGTATGTGTGAGAAAAAAGCAAACTTATTTAGTTCTTTAGCGACAGGTGTTAGATTGTTTGCATATAAGTAAGTGGGCGGGTGGTAAAAGTAAATTTAAGCTAATAGCTCTTTACCACAGCACCCTTTGACCATTTCCAAAACCTTAAGAACTCTTACTTTTTTTTAGGTGAAGCTGGCAATACGGAAGATACCTACAAAAAAAAAAGTATTCTTACTCACCAGTATGTAGAATTTATATTCAAACTGTGGTGGCAGTAAGAAGGTGTTAAACTTTAATATAAAAACTATTTTTTTTTCTCTTCCTTCGTCCTCTTTCCAACACAATAGGGAATGAGTTTGCATTTTAAAGTTATGCTGGATGACTGGTTGAATGAATATATGTATGCATTTAGTTTGTTGGTTAAGAAAAAGTTTCATAATCACATAAACTCTAGTAAAATCTAAAGAATGTTTTATATGTCTCGTCTCTAACTAGGTGACTGGCTGCCTTAGTAAAGAAGTATCAAGCAAAACTTTAGGAACAAAAAAAAAAAAATAAAATAAAAAGAAAAGTTAGTCAAGTCTTAAACACATTTGTAGTAGAGAAATTTATGGAAATTTCATACAAGTTTTAATAGAAATCATAAAAATTCATAATAATAAATTTAAAAAAAAAATGTTGCAAAAAAGTTTCAGTAAAAATTTAGTAGAAATTTACGTGAGTGGATAAGTTAAAGATTTGTTAAACAATTTTAAAGGAGTTATAAATATTAAAAGAGTTTAAAATAATAAATTTTTGTATTAAAAAAGAATTTTAAACTTTCAGTTTTTAACCACTTTTGCGTTTATTGTTGTTCGCAGTCAACTTCACTCCTAAACGCCTTGTCAATATTGGATTATCCAACCGTCGCGCGTTACCGCCGCGGTATTTCGGTTTGCTTCATACAAATTGTATGAGCATGAGGATTTTTGAAAGCAAAAAAACGCTTGCCGCCCTTGTTTAGGTTTGTCTGTTAAAGAAAATACCTGCCTATTTTTGCCAACTGTTTACTATTTGAAAATTTAAAAAAAAACAATTTTTTTAAGCTTTTTAAAAATTTAAGTCAAATTTTTGCGAAAATAGTTATAATGTTTAAAAATTGGGTCTACATGGCAAAATCGTTGTATTTCCTAATTATGACCTACGCAAAAATTCTTTAGGTTAAATAAACTGTTGTAGAAAGGATTCCAATGGTCTACACTTGATAAATTTATGTCATGTCAAATGTCAAATTCGAAAGACTTTTAAAAAGTATTTTTTAATAAGTTTTGGTATATAGATTATTTAAGGATTTAGCGGTCTTTGACGCACTTTTAGTCAGTCTTTCAAGCGTTTTGCTTGTTAAACTTTGCCTTTTTATAAGCAACTTCGTGTTCACACTACAGCTCAAATGACTTAATTCGCCCCCTAAATTACTTATGCGAATTTACCTGTTCCGACTTCACATTCTTAATTTAATTTAGCAATTGATTGTTGTTATTCCTTTTTTGTATACAACACATTTTATTATTTTACAATTTGAAATCAATTTAAAAATATAATATTGAAAACTTAATTTTTTCCCCGTTTTTTTACAATTTTTTTTATTTTTCATATTTTTATTTTTTTATTTATTGGTTACTTTATTATAATTTTGACAGCGTGTATGTAAACTTACAACAAAAATTTGAGATGAAACTTATTTGCTCGTTATTCAGCTGGTAGTTTAAGTTTAATTAACTCCAAAAGTGCAAATTCGTTCTTAAAAATGGTATGGCGAAATGCGTAATTCGATTACTATTTGGGGGTTGAATGGGAGAGTAAATTACGAAAGATGGCTCTAGTGTGAACATAGTATTAGGGAAATCGACGTACAAATCGGATTGTTTTAAGTTATGACAACCCCTTTTCGGGTTAGATTTAGTTCGTGTTTAGTTGTCAAAAACGGGGCAAATTAATTTCTTTCAACGATTTTTCATTTTCTTTCTCACTTTTTTTTAAATGGTTTTACCACAATAGTAAACGAGTTGGTTGGGGTAAATTAATTTCATAATTATTATTCAATGCAATGGACCTAAATATATTTTTATCTTTTTACACTTACATTTCTCTATTAAGCGGTAATTTGAAGAACTCAAACGATATAGTTTTTAAAGACATACCTGAAAATAAATAAGAAACGAAAAATAAATTAGATTGAATTTCAAAAATATATAAAAATATTTTATAGTTTACATTTTCTGATGAAACGCGTAGAAGAAGTTTTCGCAAAGAAATTTTTAAAATTAACAATCGTATGCATAAAACTAACAAAAACAGGTTAACAAGCCTTTATTAGGCAATATTATGTTTTTTACTAAAATTTAATGAAGTAGAAATGTACCTACTTTAAATCGACATTAAAACTTTATTTTCTATTGTTTGGTTAGTTGTATTACAAAACCGGTTTGTGTTTTACTGCAGTTCAATAATCTATCAACTTAACTGTTATTGCTATGCAAGATCAGTATTTGTGACAATAAACCTTTGTAAGCCTGAAAACGCAAGCCTGCGGTGAGTTTAAGCTCGAGGCAGCCTCTTAATGTTTGCAATCTTGGGCCATGATGCCAAAGTAATGTTCCTAAACTTTCACCAACACTCTCAAGCACTTTTTCTATATTGCCATTTAAACGACTTGATTAATGGGGTTTTATTAATACCAACTGATTAACTTTCCTTGAGTTTTTCAATTAAGCTTTCCTTACAATTAAATTTTTTAAACATCCAATCATGATCTGCACGGAATTTTCAAGCCGTGTTCAGCAATGAAACCGCATTGTTGTGTCAAAAAATGGTTCTTAATTTTTTACTAACCATAAACTTCCAGCCTTCACACTATACATTTTTGTTTTGTTGGCTTAACTTATCGAACACATGGCGGCAAATTTAAATCTTGCATAATATTTGGGACACCATTTATGTTTTGGTCATGACAAAAACCGTATAAATGGACTTGGTATTTACTTCTAGCCAAATGATCGAGTTATTAAGCCAGATTAATTTCAGTTTAATAAAGGATTTTCATAAAATATTGATGTTATGCTTTTACTAAGCCGACCTATAATCAATTTGTTAGTTAAAAGAAATCCTACAACATTTTTCATTTCAATCATTTCTTATTCCATTCATATTTTATTTAAAACAAGGCGTATTATAATTTATTTTCACACACACCTAAAACTCGTATGTACATATTTTATTAAACACAGCCAGGTGTGGGTGTATGTGTGACATGCAATTTGATATGTCATATCTAAATTGAATAAATTCTTAATTGTGTACATGTTTTCTATTCTCGTCTTTTATTTTATTTTATTATATTTTTCGATTTTGTCTCCCAACTATTGTTTTAGTTTAGAAATCGTTGTACTTGTGTGAAGAAGAAGAAGATGTTTGGGCAGACGACTGTCTGGATGATAATGTTGCTGTTTCAAACAGCAGGATTTAATTAATAAGTGTCAAATATTCATAATTCCTAAGGAATTTCTTTACAAACATATATATAGTATATGTGTGTATGTATGGATATGTGTGAGTATGTTTAAACTGTGCTTCAAGTATAAATTATTTGATGGTTTGATTTTATTTAAGTGAAACACAGTGTGTGGAAATGGTAAATTTAATTTAATATTGTTTTTTTAATAAAGAAGTTATGGTTCAACTTAATATTTAATAGAAAAAAATGATTAAATGATTAAAACCTAAATTAAATTTATTTTTTTTAATGCCCAAATTAATAAGAACTTGTTTCTACGCATCATAGGTAATAAACCAAACGGTTTAATAATATAATGGCAGAGCTAATGTCAAATTTCCAAATTCCTTAAGGTATAAATTAGTTAAAGTGCTGATTATAAATACGATACGGATAAACAAAGATTTGTAAAGCTTTCAACGTGTATTAAGTAATTTTTAATTTAAACCTATAACAACATTTGTTTTGAAATACGGCCCTAAAAACTTAAATTTAAATGATTTACGATAACGATTTGATAAGTCATTTCTTTGTACACATTAAAACTTTAAGAGTCACGATATTTAATAAGGATTTTTGCATGCTTCTTAAACATTTTGATATAACATTCTTTAAGCAAACACATTTCAGCTTTGTAATATATTTCCTTAAAGAAGAAGAAAATAAAAGGAATGTTTTCATAGACCCTTTACAAAAAAGGACTTAAAAAATTTATTTTAAACAAAAGGTTATTTTAATCTAAATCACGTACAAATATTTTCCTTTTTTTGTTTTCTTTGCCTTTAACTCCTTAATAAGCTTTCAACTAATCACACATTTTATAAAAATATAACCCCCCCACCACGCATATCCACCGACTATTAAGGTTTATATTTGTCTACATATTGTATTTTATATTTATTTTTTTAATTATACACATTATTTGTCTTTAATTATAAAATGAAATTAAATTTTCTATTCATTACATTTAGAAGAGGAAAAAACCAACGAAGAAAAACAATGATAAAAATTATGAAATAATGTAATGGAAAAAAAACAACAACAAAACTTGAAAATAACACGCTTCTACCACAATCAGCTTAAAAAAAGAATAACAAGAAACTGTCTAAAAACAAGATTTTTCCTAAAGATAATTTTTGTTAATCCTTCAAATATTATGCCACAGCGCACTACTTTGTTGGTGTGTGTATGTACGCACAGATTGTTATCACTGGGTGTGTGTGTGTGTGTGTTTGAGTACATAACTTTTTAACTGACTCATCATTTGTTTAAGGCTCTAAAGAGAGCAAAATGCAGTTGAACACGTTTTGCCTTTATGTTTAAATACAGAAAAATTATACAACAGCCAAATATTCATTCAACCAACCAACCATCCAGCCCATCCAGTCATTCATTCATTCATTTGTTCATTTAGTCTGACAGTCATTCAGGCAGTTACTCGCTGTATATTACTTTAAAGTCAGTTTGATTTCTTTTCTTGTTTTTTTTTTCGTTTTGCTGCTTCATTTTTTTTTGTTGTTTCAAACAAACGCTCATTAAAATTTTCAATTGTTTGAGTTTTCCAAACGTGCTCTGCAATACGCCAAAGACGTTTCCATACAAGACTAAAAATATAGCACTAAAACAGCAGCACCCATGAAAAGGATATTCATTGTTAAAGGGTGTTAATATTAGGAGTAAGAGTATAATAACTGAAATTATCCTTCGGTTTAAATTACTAAAACTAAATTTGAAACGAAGTCGCAAGGGATTCTGGATACGTAATTATAGGGGAGTTTTAAAGACCTGTTTGCAGAACAAGACGGATGGACAGAACGGGAAGTGATAAAACATTTTTATTCCTGGGTTGAAATCATTTTTTTTTAAATATATAGAAACTCTTTTTTGTTTTTTATTTGTTTAATTGTTTATTATCATTTTTTTGATATTTCAGACAATCTTGTTGATTATCTTCAGGGAAATATGGCAATTAATTGTTTACGACTAATATCATCCATTTTGTTATGCTGTTGAACTTGTAACAAATCGCAACAAGAGAGCAGAGCACGATATGGTGTTACAGCTAAAGGTAGTTAAATAATCTCCTATTCCTGAGCCAGGGTTAAAATTAGGACCCTAAGTAACATCGATTTTAAGTTGCTACCATAACCAATTGGACAATAATAGAAACATAAAGCCACCTGTAAAGTGTTTCCCAAAAAATCGTACGTTATTCCGATAATCCTTGGAATCTGATCCTCTTAAAGAACTCTGTTTTTAAGGATGTTAGGACCTCCGGGCGTAATTGGTTTAGTTTAGTTCAGCAGAAGGGTGGTGTTGACTGCAGAAGCACACCTCCACTCAGAGACCCATAGGGTCCATTGTGAATCCCTTCAAAGGAAAGTCAGAAGATTATAGATCTAAAGGTAGAAAGAAAGCAAAGATATAAATAAAAACAAAAAGGAAAACGAGTAGCGGAGGTCCCCCTAAGCCAAAAGAAATACGCCCAAACTCCTTTATATACCATCATCCGCCAGTTGTCCACCCAATTCCCGTAATGAAACCAATGACGTTTTCCATTTCACACCCAGAGACGCCATTCAGATCATCGTGAAATCACCAGCCTAGCCACTTAAGCCTGTGGTTTTGCAGTCTAGGGCAGTGACAGATGATGTGTTCTACCGTCTCCAACTCCTCCTCATCCTCGCACAACCTATAGAAATCCGGAGTGCCATGATCCTAGCCCTGAAAAACTCCCACAATGAGCCTCAGACCCCGCCTGTCTATACCCAGAAGCAATCTGGTGTTGGCTACGTTCAGACCGGTGTAATACTTGGTTTTAATGACTGCTTGTGATACTGCTTGTGTTACCTCTTAGTGTGCCTTTTCATTCAATACCAATACCATTAAATGTTTTCCGAATTTTGTATGTTTTGCAAAAGGATTTCTACCAAACTAGCCATTAGATTAACTGCATAACAAACAGCTAATCTCGACTTATATTATTGGATATGGGTCAACTTAAGATTTGTTAAAGACTGCACTGAACTTCTCAATAAACAGGGACAACATAAGAAGTTAAGATTTTGTTAAACGAACATATCTTCGTGGGATATAGTAGGACGATGTTTTTTAACATTCGACATTAAATAGCCCAAAGAAAGCTAAATTAACTCTTAATCGCAAGTAAACTCTGAGAAGATAAAGCAACAACAGGACATCGTAAATATAATGTAGTTTCGAATCTTATTCTTAAAGGTTGTTTTGTATTACAATCATATATGAGGAAATACAAAATTGGTTGATTATAGCCTAAAACTATGTTGTTCATTGGAAAACTTCAATCCAATGAACACAGTTTAAGGCTTTAAAGTTGCACTAAACCTCCCTAAATTGAGCTAAACGCTGCAAAAATATATCCCATAAGTAGCGATTCACAATTACTATTACAGCCAGAACTAAACCATCTTAAATACCAAACTTTGTTCTTTTCTTACCAACCTAAAACAATCTTCCGTGAACAGTCTTTAACTTTAATATTTGATGTTTCTAGTCTAGTTGGTGTGATTAAACAACAAACACACTTTTTTTAAACTAAAAAATCAATTCAAAAAAGGAAGTATTTGTGAATGGCGCTGATAATCATCCAATAACTAAGAACATTTATTTAGCGAAAAAAAAACATATTAAAGAACTTCAGTAGTTTTTATTTAATTCTCTGCCACTAGAAACTGACAAGACAAAACTGGTCTTCTTAAACATCTTAACATCAATTCATACTATTTCCCTACTCCAGTTGCTTAAAAAAATCAAATTCCCTCGGGTTTTAGAAAAAAAAAAAGAAAACTTTGTAGTCAGTGTTGAGTTTAAAAAATAATTTTATCATGTTCTTCCACTATCTTTCTCTCTCTATTTCCCTAACATTTGAACAAAATGACTTGGCGCTGCCTGATAATTGTGTACGTTTCTACGTCTGTATTTGTTTGTCCATAAAACAAAACTTCATCTGATTGTATTTATATGCAGCGTTTGTATTTGCTTTTTTCAGTTTTCTGTTTTAACTAGTTTAAATTATTTTACTACTTATGTTTATACGAAAATATCAGGAATATATGTATGTAGTTGCTGGTGTTGCTGTGTTTGGAAAGTTAAGCGCGTGTTAAGCATATTTTAGTTCATTTATATTAAATTAGATTTGAGCATTTACTTGATGTTTGTTTGCTGTTATGTATTGATATAAAAAAGTAAAGACCAAATATTTAAAATTTGTAATATTTAAGATTTTTTGATTAGATACTTAAGGAGTTTAAAAAAGAAAAAAAAAATAGTGGGACTACACATAGGTCAAGTGTGTAAAGTATGAAATAGGTTTATAACATTGAACTAAAAATTGCTTAAGGTGAAACAAGCATTTTAAAATTTTATAGAACACCCACCACAAGAAAAAAAAACAAGGAAAAAATTGCAAACTACCTTTGGCATACAATATGTATAAGCATCGACGTACTGTGCTTCGTTCTTATATAACATATCAGCAAAATTAAAGGAGTTATTATTGTCAATATAAATTTTAAAATTTGATGATTTGACAGGGTTACCATTATTTACCCATACACAAATTTTTAGTTAACCAATGCACTGTTAATATGAAACACATATTAGTTAAATAATGGCTACAATTTTAGTTTATAAAGGGTTAACTAAAAATATGTTCTTACAACTACCTTCTACCATTTTTTCTTTTTTCCATAAAACGCCTAAATGTGATTTTTGCCTTAAGCAACTTCAAAGCACTGTTTTTTAAGAAATGAAGAATTAGAATTAATAAACCCCTCTTGCAACTTTATACAAGTTATAAGCCCTAGGAATAAGTTAAAATTGTCTGTGATCATATTACCGCGACCATGCTTAACCATGATTTTTCTTTGCGTGTATGGGATAAAACAGTGTGTGCGACGTTAACATGCCGAGAGCAGGTCAGCAAATATAGACAAGTGTATTGAGTTTTTCCAGGGACATATCAAATATGAAGCACTGAAGAGTTTCCAACTGACTGGCTGCAGGGCATTATCATAAAGTACCTTAGAAAGGAGATGCTACTGATTGCAATAACTGGAGAGATATCACAGTTCTATGCACCGTAATTAAAGTTTTTATAAAAATCATCTTGGAAAAAATAATAAAACATGTCAATGGAAAATTGCGTCCTGAACAAGCAGGTTTTAGAAGTGGCAGATCGTGTGTCGATTAAATTAACATCTTTAGCATTATAATCGAACAAGCAGTGGAAATACAATCTCCATTATACATGCTAACTACTTATCGACTATGAGAAAGCTTTCAATGTATTTATATGGGCCGAACTAAAAGACATGGGTGTTCCACACAATATTATTTCTATTATAGGTAGCAGCTATGACAGTTTTCAATGCGCTGTACTACATGAAGGAAAAATGTCAGATCGATTTAAAACCATTTCTGGTGTAAGACAGGGATGCCTGCTGCCCCCATTGCTGTTCCTTATTGTAATGGATGCAGTTTCCCAGCGCACAATGACAATTCACCAAATAACCAAATAACCGGCTTGAATCGCTTGACTACGCTGATGACAAGTGCGAACTGTCCCACAGGCTTTGTGTTATGGAAACCAAACTAGACGATCTTTCTATAGAATCCAACAAAGTTAGTCTTAGAACAAACGCCTCAAAAACAAAGGAGATGCGCGTAAATCCCAGATATTCCAACTGTTTCAGTACCTGGGCAGCATGATAACAAAGAATGGTGTGGAACAGTAAAATATGTTTTAAGCCGAATTAGGAAGGCACTGGGTGCATATACACAGCTACATATGATGTGGAACTCGAACGCTTACAGCGCTTGATCAGAAATTAAGATATTTAAGTCCTGTGTTCTCTCTGTGCTTCTCTACGGGTGCGAGACTTGATTTGTCACTGAAGCCATGAAAAATAAACTACGAGCTTTCTTAAAATATTTTGGCCACGTACAATAACAAATGAACATTTTTGGGCCAGAACTGATGTTGGAGACATTAACACCGAAGTGCGCAAAAGAAAATTTGGTTGGATCGGTTATACCCTTCGTAAACCACCGGAGGAAATATGTCCTTGTTTACAATCCACAAGGCAGCAGAAAACTTGGACGGCCAAAAAACACCTGGCGACGATCCACACTAAAAACAATAAATTCAAAGTTCTATTATTATTTGCCAAATATGCACCAAAATAAACAAGGGAATATCGAGGAGACATAATGGCAGCTTTAGCAGCACGATGATAGTAAAAGTACTATTATTCATCTTCTATATCTTAACGCTGCAAAAAAATCGTTTGCTATGGAATATCCCCCAAAGCCTCTAAAGAAATTTTGCTTTTTTTTCTTGATATGAATTAATTAAATTCAAATTTTTATTTTTGTTACCAGAAAACTGAACGATTCCTGCCGCTATTATTGGGATTGCTTTAATTCGCAAAAATGACTTTATTTAGTTAAATATTTCCTACAAAGATAATAATTTCTTTTAAGAAATCAAATATAATATTTCAAATTGAACATTAGTTTTGCATTGAAAACAATATTTTCTTATAGAAAAATAATAGAAAAAAATTGAAAACAAATTTTGTATAATTTTTAAACCTAAATCAAAAATCATATAGAAAAAATTTTACATACAACCGATATAATAAACTGATCAAATTAAAAAATAATATATTATTTTTACAATTGTATGTTAATAAAAGTTTCCAATAATTGTTTGCACGTACATTCATATATACTCGTACATAAGTATGTATGTAATTTAAAGATAATTGTACAATATGTATGTATGTACGAGGAGTCTGCCTTCCAAAATTATACAATAAAATAATTTGCATTCAATTTTCATTTTGAAATATTTATCATGCACACACGCACGCACACAAACTCGCACACATACGCACAGCGGAAACATTTGAAAATTGAATTATTTTCAAATACAACAACATATATGTATGTATGTATAATAAATTAACAACAACAATAAAGTGTGCAAAAATATACTAAAATATTGATAAAATATTAAATGTTACAATGTATTGGAAAGAATTTACAGTCTAGTACAAGAGTGTGTAGACGATAACTGAAAAGAAAACATATCCGAAAAATTTTGTAATTGGGAATTCAAAGGATATGAATTTAGTTTGCCTAAACTAATTCAATTTTAATATTATTTTTTTCTACCAACTAAGACTGTCGTTTTTTTAACACAGTAACATTATTGAAATAAGGCACTCGTGTTTAAATACAAAACTGTTGCTAGTTTGTTAACATAAAAACATATATAAACATTTCAGCAACATCTCTAAGAAAATGCTAGAAATTGACTGATAAACTATTTACTAAGGTTAGGCTACATCCATATCATTTGCTCGCTCCAATTTAATTTTTCTCAAGATCTTTGAGCTAATTGCTTTCATTTCCCTGCTATTTTCCATTCTACTTTGGTCTCCATTGAATAAATTACCTGACACTTAGAGAGTCTACAAAAAAGTCTTAGCAAAAAATTCTAAAAATCTGTTTCATATTATGTGTTAACTTGATAAGGGACCTCTAATTCCCCCCTGCTACGATACTGACCCACAAAGTGTTGCCAAAACACTTGCATTTTTATTGTTGCCAACTTAACTTCTTTTAATATTATTAATAATATCTAATGCAAGCAACTTCTAAAACCGACTGTATTTTCAGGCATAAACAAAATCATTTATTTAAATTTTAAATTATTACAAGCACATGTATTGGAAAAAGACACACATATACTTCCTTACACACACTTTTTCTCATTTATAAATTGTCTATTTTTAACTAAGAAAAATAATTTTCTTTCTTTTTTTTTTGCTTACAAAACGAAGCAGTAGAAATAAAATACTGCAAAAGGGTTCAAAGAAGCCACAACGGAAGTATGTTCTCTCCCTTAAATTTACGATATACATTCATACATATATGTAAAAAAAGTCTTCTTGTATGTGTGTGCAGCATAACATCTTTGGAGCAATATTGATAATATTTTTTGTTACTTTTATGCTTCGAAAGCGATTTATCATGAAACTGTTACAATTTTCCCCACACACACACATACATACATACATATGTCGAAATGTAAA
This sequence comes from Paykullia maculata, assembly GCA_003055125.1. NCBI lineage: Eukaryota > Metazoa > Arthropoda > Insecta > Diptera > Rhinophoridae > Paykullia > Paykullia maculata. The sequence continues at coordinate 690 of NDXZ01003996.1, read as the reverse complement.
TTTATACCAATTTTAATAAAGGAAAAACAATTTTTTTTCTATTTTTTGGCAATACATATTTTCTTTTTGTACTCTTTGGTAAATTTGCGTATTGCAGTACAACACAATGTGTAGAAAAAGCAAAGGACTTTAAGGTTTAGGTTAGAGATTTTCAACCTTTCTTTAGGTGAATTATTTTGAACACCAATTTACCAAATCAAGATAGATATCTGACAACTTTTTTGCACCCAACAAAAATATGTTTAGTCCTACGGACATCGTACTAAATATTCATGTGCAGAATATAAGATTTTGGATTTCTATAGAATGTCTGCTTCAGAGTTTCTGGTATTTAATCATAAAAAGCTTCATTGTTAATTAGCGCTTAAAATCTATTAAATTTCTACTAAATTTAAAATGGGTGATACGACATTATTCAGTTAATCGACTCACTATCGGTCGTATTGTAAACAAGATTAGAGGTTACTTTTTGCTATAACGATACTAGAGCACCACTAGGCCAAGGAAATGCACTCTCACAAGAGAAAATAAACATTTATCATTTCCACGTTATTTTTAATAATTAAATTATTCACAAACAACAAGCGAGAAACCAATGAGTTAACAACCTTTAAAATATTTGACTGCTTCAGGAACTGAAACAAAGCCATTACAAGAACTAAGTGTTTCTGTTAAACGAAAAAATGTTAG
>NDXZ01003993.1:1042-20256 GCA_003055125.1 Paykullia maculata | reverse complement strand
CATTAGTAGTTAATATAAAAATAGAGAATTTAAAATTAGAAAAAGACTAATAAAAATAAATGAACTCAAATATTCATAAAAAAATTTGAAATTTATTTTAAAACTAATTCTGTATGAAAACATCGTTCAATAAACCTTTAATTATATTTAAAATATGTAATGAATATGAGAATAAGTTTAAAGGTTTTATTTGTATTTTGTTTTGCAAAGGTTAACAATCCTGTTAAAAGCCAGCGTACTTTTATTTGACGACTGCGTCCTTGACGCACTAAAAAATGGTCCCAATGTGATTTCCTAATCATTTTATATTTTCATCACTTTTGTTCAGTTTTTGCCAATTTTAAAATGAAAGGGTAATGCAATCGCAAAACTTTCTGCAATAGAGCCATAGAGTTTTGGGTATTGCATAAATAAAAGGCTTTAGTGTTTTCAATATACATATATAAAGAGCATATGAGTCTAAAAAGAATCTCTTAATTTCTTTTCGCTCAAGCTCAAGTTTTATCCCAAAGCATTTGAGACAATTATTTCACATATTTTCTCTTAGTATTACTATAACTAAAACTTCTACGCCGAGAGTACTGTCCCCTTCTTGATTACTCATGAAATTTCCTTAGGAATAAAAATATTTCCTCTATGGCTGCTGCATTTGACACTTCATCAGCTTCAATGGCTGATGAAAAAAGAGCAAAAAAATCCTGAAAAATCTAGTGAATTAAATAAAAGTTAATAAAACGAACACATGAATACTTTATTCGCATGTATGAATTTATAACGACTTCCTTACTTTTAAACTTTTCATGTTTCGTCGCGTGTGTGTGCCTGTGTATGTGTGTGTTTTTTTTTTGTTTCTCGTGAGTAAATTGTAAAACAAATTTGTTAACGACAATTAGTTAAACTATTCACTTAGTGAATATGGTTGGTTGTATGTGTGTTTAACTATTTTTAATATATAAACATTTTTTTCTAGTTAATTAAATGTAACAAAATCATGTGTGTATGTATGTATGAACGTGTATAACATTTTATGCAAAACAATGTTTGGAAAAGAAAACAAAAAAAGAATAGAAAAAGTTTGCAAAAAAAAACTGTGGTAAAACTAATTAAGCAGCAGTAGTAGTTGTTAATTTATTATGTAAATTTTTCAATGACACTTTAAAAAAAACGTTAACAACTTTATGAATAGAGGAAAAGTTTATAATAAAATAAAGGGGTAGTGTTAAGGCTAAATAAGAATGGAGATATAAAATTATTTAATTAAGTTAATACTTGGATGGAAAATTAATGAAAACATTTAAATTAAGTTTTGCATGAAAATGTATGATCGATGTTGTTAACACAGCATAATATATAATTTATTAAATCTTTTGCTTTTATTTATATGACTTCTGGTTCTGGCAAAAGAACTTTTTATTTAAAAACGCAAAATGTCAGTGTTAACTCAAATGCCATTTTCTTAATCGAAATTCTGCGGTAATAATTATAAAATTATTATTAACTGAGTGTATTCAATATCTTTTTGTACGGATTTCATATTGATGTGTAGAATTATCTTTTATTTAGAAATACAACTTCTGAGTTGGTTGAAAGCTAAAGCGGACATATCACACTTATGAAAAATAGGCCACTATTTATGTGTGTATTTAACCAGAATCTTTGCCCGTATAGAAAATCTTTATACATAAGTATGTATTTAGTAATATGGGAGATGGACGTAAGAGCGGACGTGTCGTATTAATTATCTTAACATCGTTTAAGAATTTTTTTCGATTAAAAAAGGTTTGAAAATTCAAATAAACCAGGGAAATATATTTTTTGTACCTGTGAGTTTTTGTTATTATAAGTCCTTTTATAAGGTGCTGCCATATTTTGTTTAACGAAAATCGGAGTTACCCTATACTTCCATTACAATGCGCAACTTTTTCTGCCTCTTTCAAAGCCATTTTCAAAGCTAGGCTTCTCTGTATTCTTTCACAAGGGCATAGCTAACTTGTTTCAAAATTGGTAAAAGTGGAATCTTTACTAATGCCAAAATAAATATTTATACGTATGTATATGCATGTACATGTCCGCTAGTGCATGCTTGTTAAGGTTTAATTCAGTAATAGATCAGTTTAAGCTAAGTTTTAGTTTACTTTCTGCTAAATTCAGTTCATAACTGGTTGAAAGTAAACAAACTGAAATTAAATGAGAATAAAACAAAAATAACTGCAATAAATATTAACTTGAATGAAATTTTTAAAATCAATAGTAATATAATAGAAAAATTCGAGCACATAAAATATCTAGGATTTATAATAGACAAGAAACTAAAATTTGACGAGCACATAGATTATACTTGTAAGAAACTTGGAAGGAAATCGGTTTCTTTAAATGAATAAGAAATAAAATATCAAAAATAACTGCAATAAATATATACAATACAATACAATAATTAAACCGCATTTTGAATATGGTTCAACAGTTATTTTTACATGTAGCAATACAAGTCAATTGGAAAGGTTGCAAAAATTACAGAACAAAGCCATTAAAATTATATTAAAGTGTGACCGTTATACACATATAAACGCCATAATGAAAGATCTGAAATGGATGATTACTAGGCAAAGGCTGCAGCTTAATACATTAAAGTTTATTAAAAAAATAAAACAGGCCAATGCTCCAAAATATCTGTGTGAACAGATAAAATATGTGGGAGATAGTCAACCCTACGGACTACGAAATGCTGAAGACAGCGGTCCCTGTTTTACAAGGGTTTGAAACTATTTAATTCGTTGCCGACGAACATAAAAAACGAACGAGACAATAATGTATTAAAAAAGAAATGTGAAAATTTTTTAAGATTAAATATAAATTCTCGAGGCAATGTAAGTGATGTAATAATTTTGTAAAATATAAAGAGATACTAAAGTACATATTTTTAATACTAATAAAATATAGTAAAAAAAAGTTCCAGTTTCCAATTATAGTTAAGCTTTAGTTTAATTTTGATTTCAGTCCAGCTTAAGCCCATACTCAGCACTTGTTTAGTTCGAAACCATTTCCTATTTAGGTTTAGTTTTAATATTAGTTTAGCTTTAGTCCTTTTTAAGACATCCTGTTTTATTGAAATCAGTTAAAATATCCTTATTTTATATACAAATATTTGTCAGCGTTACCATTTACGGAACATATTCCCTGAAGATTTCGAAACATCTAAAAAATATTTACCTTCTGTACTCCAAATCGTATTTGGTGTCCAGACTGTTTCGTATTAAAACAATTAAACTGTATGATGTCTTAATCTTACAATCTCTTAATGCTTAAATAACCCAGATAGAATCTAGAACCTGCCATTGTAATGTCATTAAAGCCAACAATCTTAAAATTAATGAAATCAAATTTCCTATCTTTGTCGTCACAGTAATAGATTTCTTCATGAAATGAATAAGCAGTGCCAGTATTTTATTGGCCGATAGTTCCTACAAGAAATACACCTTGTGGCTGTGGTGGAAGAATGTTTCGATATCTACACTAAGATGGAATAACAAGATTTGTCGCCAATAGTAAGGTTAAGTTATAATTGTATAACTTTGTGTATTAAGCTAAAGATAATGTATGTTAAGCATCGATTGCTTCAATAGAAATTTAATGACCGCAAAGGAAAAATTCAAAGAACTGAATATTTCGATTAGCAAAGAGTTCGGTTGTCATAGCTAATCTGTTATGTTAATCATACAGTAACAAGTGCTGCACACAAAAAAAAACATGGTTGAGTATGGTCACGGTAATATGATCACAGACTATTAAAAAACTATATGATCACTACAAATGTTATATGATTGCAACAAAAATATTATTGTTGTAGCTATATTTTTCGTCAATACCAAGATCATATATGTATATGGATGCAAGAATCATTATATGTATGTCCAAACTATAAACTTGATTAAATATGTTGCTCATAGATATGTTTATCATATATTCTAAGAGTAACATGTCTATGATTATCCGTAATCAATTTTATAGTTCAGGCAAACATATAATGATTCTGTCAACCATTGACGCAAAATATAACTACAACCATAATATGTTTGTAGCAATCATATAAATATTGTAGTGATTATACTATTTTTAAATAGTCTGTGACCATACTCAACCATGTTCTTTCTCTGGGTGTATCACTTTGTAATTTTCAAACTTAGGGGATTCCTAACGATATCTAATACAACATACTTCCTAGTTTTTGTCAAAAAAAAGATAAAAGACAGCCTTTCTGACAATATAGTTGCGAAGACGATGGACAGATGAGAATATTCCCTTATGTTATTTCCTTAATCCCTTTACACCCAAAAAATCCAATTAATTTTTCATTTAAATAAAATTCATAAAATTTTTTGCAACAAAAGAGTTTAAGATTTAAAATTTCATTTTAAAATCCTCTTAAATAAAACCCCACAAAATGTCATGAATATTATTAAGGAAAACTTTAAAAAAGAACAAAATATTTTCATTAACAAGACAATAAAAGGACACCAAAATGATCCTTTTTATATTATAATTTGAAGCTTACACAAATGGTCAGACAAAAAAGAAATAAACAACAACAAAACTGAAGCCTAAATATGATTGTGATTATGAATCAGTGTTGTGTTTTTTTTTCCTTGGCAATTGTCCCAAAAATATAAGATTTCCACACTTAATAATGAAAATTTGTCTAATGCCAAGCAAAGATTTAGAAAGGGTTGTCTGATGCTCCCAAGGCAAGGCAAAAGGTCTCCATAAACAGTGGTGTTGATTATGAATACTACAAAATGGCCTAAAACCTTTACTTCCTCCCCAGACAAGTACAAAATTCAATAAACTAAAGAAAATGATTGTGTGAGAACACATACATACAAACACAAAAATTTAATTTCTCTACCTTCACACCTGTAATCTTCTTAACCTAAAATATGAGAAAATAAATTTTAGAAAATTTTGCAAATAACAACAATGAAGAAAAAAAATAATAGAGAATTGTCCCAAATTGCTTGGAATCATAGAGTAAAAGTTTAAAAAAGGTAACTTTTGCATTTGGGAAAAGGTGAGATTTGATGTTGCTGCAGCAGTAGATGATTATCATGGCTAAACTAAGAAAAAAGTTAATAAAATTGTACAATTTGTAGCAGTTTTTCTATTTTCGTTTAGTAATTTAGACTAAATCAGGCTTATGTCTATTGTGTGCGCTTGCGAGAAAAAGGGCGATGTATGCTCTATTGTTCATGAATTTATACAAAATCAAAATTGTTAATTGAGGTAGGGGTGCGGGTTATCAAGGGGCCTTGTTGCAAGTTTTTTAAAAATATTCTCTTAACCTATGGAACATTTTTTAAGGCAGGGAGTACTGCCCCAAATGCCTTTTTCATTTCGCTTAAAACCTTTCGAAAGGCTCTTCCATCTTCACTTTAGACACCAGTCGTATGATTTTTCTTTAATATTTTATTAGTTTTATTAGCTCGTTCGCTTTACTAATGGTTTGACACTCAAGTTTATAAGTTGTTTAACCAGAAGTTTTATTTAACAGAATATAGTTAACAGCGTTTGTACCCCAACAAGATGGAAGATCCACCAACATTCTTAAGCATTATCCACTTAAGATCCAAACACACTTTTTTGAAAAACGATTTGTATTTAAGATACTTTCGTTGTTCTGCCCCATGTCCATTTAAACCATAAGGCGGATCAAAGTAAAAATTGAAAATTAATTATTATTAGGTCTAAAACAAGTCCTTTTGTTTTACTAAGGCCTTTGATATTTGAGGTTTACCCTTTAACATACCTTTAACTGACATGGGGAATTAATTTGCCAAAAAACTTTACCCGAGTCGGCACAACAAAAATGAAATAATAAACACATAGAAGTAACAACAATAGCAGCAATAACAACAATAAGAACAATACAGTGAAAGTCAATGGGAATAAAAGACAATCAAACCTTATGCGAGAATTGCAACTAATAGGATTTTGATGATGACGCTGTTGATGCTGATGCTGATGACGATGATACTGACTGCGATAGTTTTTACATCTGTGTGGAAAACAAATGATTCACATGTTTATTTCTCTTTGCAGATTTTTAAAACTCTGGGTCATAATCAATTTCAGTTTTTTAATTTGTGTTTTTTTTTCATTATGGTTTTCAAAGGAAAGCAGTTGACTGAAACCCCTTTATTTAAGAGTGTGTGTATTTTTGGTGGACTCTTAGGTTGGTTTTGCACGCTGGTTGGCCACTTGTCTGGTAGGAATTGTTTCATTATCTTATTTTGGCATAAAAATTGTTGCAAATGAAATTTTGTGTGTTATATGAAGCAAAATTAAATTTAGGTATTTATTTCAACCACAAATAACTTGTCCTTGTAACTAAATAGATTAAAATGGCAAAGTTTTAAAGAGGTTTTCGTTTAGTTTAAATTAATTTACTTTCAATCCAATAAAACAATGATTCCAAACTTTTGTCAAAAAAAAACATGTAAACTATTTTTTAAAAATCTGGCATTAATTATAGCAATGGAATTTAGCATTGCTGGCCTTAATTGATAAATTTAAACGAATTATTTGCAACTAAGTTAATCACGTTTAATATAGATCATTAATCGTAACTTGATTGAGCAGATTAGCTTAGACCAAATCTTGAAACATTGTTGGAGTAAATAAATATCAAAAAGGTTTTTAAAAAATATTGATCTAAAATTTTGAATGTCAAAAAACGATGATGAATTTTAGAATAAGTTTCTGCCGTAATATTTCTAAAAACAAATAAATTTGCCCTTGTAAATCAAGAAGGTAGTTAAAAAATTAAATCAAGGGCAAATTGAAAGTCTTCATTTTAACTTATGAATAGAGAAATTCTTATTATTTCTATAAATTTTTTAATGATAAATTATTAAAAAATTTTTATTGCAAAATAAATTTTCGTGAAAAAAAATTTAATACATATAAATGTAATAGCGTAGACAGGCGACAGCGTTAATTTGCATTAGTAGTCTTAATTTAAATTAACTTGTGAATTATCCCCAACCCAATGTGTGTTAGATTTGCCATAAATGCACGAAATCACAGTGAATTTATACTGAATTTAGCTATTTCAATATGGCAACATCGTCAAGTTGTTTACAATTATAAAATTAAAATAGATTCAAAATCAATTGTTTCTAGCAAAAAAAAAAAGAAATATTAAAATATAAACATACTATTTCCATTGCAAGATTTTCTTAAGAAAGAAGCAAAGTGTGTGGTGCGATAGCGATGCACAGGTTCTGTAAGAGCTGTGGATGGAACGGGTCACCGATTTGGGACGTACAAAAATAAATGGGCACCTTTACAAAGTTAATATCAAACCTACAAATTTCCACAATTGCCTGTCTCTTATATCAGAGTGTCCTAGTGCGATCCCAACTTGAAGCAACATGTATGTATAATGGTTGCTAGTGCATGTACATTTTTTACATTATGAAGCAGTTTCAGCTTTCTTAAAAATAAATAGTGCTTTTTCACCAACCGCATAGCTGCTAGTCGTATTTTCTGCCTTTTATCCATTTGATCTCGAAGTAAATGATAAAAAAAATTGGTTGAAAAACAAATAGCTGTTTACTAAATTCAAAAACTGTCGTCTGTCAGAGTAAAATTTTAATTCACATTAGTAAACTTTTAATGCAAATTAAAGCTGCCATCTGTCTACGCTATAAAATATAATTTAAAAACACTTAAGGAAAAGTCTTCGTTTCCAAAGAAGTTTTTTTAAATAATAACTTTTTTAACAGTTTTCTAATAAAAATAAGTTATTTGAAAACCTTTTATAACAATTTAAGGTTAAAAAAAAAAAACTAATTAATAAGGATGTTTTTCTTAAATCTACTTTTTCCTAAAATACTAAAACTGTGAGGTTTGTTGAAAATTGCTTTTGTCTATGATTTAAATATTTATTTACAATGCTTTTCGTCACAATTCTATAAAGTAACCAAAAACAATTATTAGGAAAATCGATTTAAAAGGAACACACAGCTTAATTAGAAGAATTCAGTCCACCGTATCTGCATTTAAACTTAAACTTTTTTTCTTTCTCGAACAATATTTTGAAACCCCGACTTCTTTCCTTTTCAATGTTTCAGTTTAATTTTATTTTTAATAGTAGTTTAGCAGCCATATATATATATATATATATATATATATATATATATATATGATTTGCTTAATTTAACACTAATTGCTGCTTACATATTGTCAGTTTATCGCACAAACGCACGTATTGTGTTTGGGCGCTGATTTGAAAACATATAAATACGTAACAGTAGCAGTTTGTTGTTATTAGTTTAATGTTTAAAGTGAATATTATTGTTGTGGTAAAATTTTTGATAGGTTTGCGCATTTTATGGCACATTCTTTATTTATTATTATTTGGTTACTTTTACACCTGTAAGGAACATAATGAAGCACATAGCTTAGCTTTTACTAAGCCTATTTGAATATTTTTTTTTAAAGTAAAGTTACATAAGTCGATATCAAATACAATGAGTTAAATTTTATTTAACTTTTGTAAAGTTATTGGTTCTTCTAAATTTTGAAATTGTCGTCCAAAATTTTCTCGACGCAATAGAAAAATTGAATGGAAACTCTTTGTTTAATAAAATCATAAAAAATTGCAAACTGGCTTAAGTGCTGTTTAACACTCATCAATTCAAGTCAAATCTGAGTTTTTAGAGAGAGAGGAAAAGAAAATGGAAATAAGTACAGATTTCTCTCTTTCTCTCTGCTAAAAACTCAGGCTTTATATGACTTGATTTGGTGGGTGTGAAACAGCACTAAAAGTTCTTAATTTTTTTCTATTTTATTTTGCAAAACTGTATTTAAGCCAAAGGTAATCAAAAACGTTGTTAAATTTAAATATGATTTAAAAAATTTCTATAAAAAAAAAATTGCGCATAACTAATCTAGAGCTGAATTATTTCTAAACAATTTCCAATTTTTCCCAAAATTAAAAATTAATAAATAAATATTTTTATAAAACTAAATAATTTAAGAAAATTTCCCTTTTTAAAGAACATTAATATGGTATTGTCTCTTGGGGGTTCCTCTCCCTAATGTTGGGAATCACTTTAAACAATCTCTTTTTCTCTTCTTTTAGCAGCTTTAACTATTTGTAATTAATTTGTCACTGGCTATTGTTTAAGCCAAATATGTAAATTATACCATTTTAAGCTTAAACATTTTGTTTTGTTTTTTCTATTATAATTGTCTATAAAACTTGTGCCCCCATTTTGTATTATTTAACACCCACTTAACACAATTATGAATATTTCCACAAATTCGCCATAAATCTGTTTTAAAGTACATGTCCTTTGGCCAAGCGCCTGTTTTCATTCCCACCTTAATGGGTTTACTAAAGGCATAGGCGTTATTGCAACTGCCAAAAAAAGGAACTAAAAATGTTCAAGTTTTCTATATTAATTTACTTTACAGTTCCCATTTAAAATAATTTTTTACTACCTCTATGACTGTATGACCATTAGTGTGTGTTTTCAAAGGTGTATTATGTATGGCTTTTTAAAGGTCAGAAGATGTGTGTGAGGGAGTTTTATAATACATTTATTACTTATTCATATTTGCTTCCACCATTCATATATTTTTAAGCCGATTTATTTATGAAACCACATGCAAAAGCCAAAATGATCATTTATTTGGTTGGTTTTACTTTCTGTTTAATTTTTTTTTGTTATTCCTCACTCCTTTTTCTCTCTCTCTCTCTCACTCTATCTTTATCTAAGCCGTTATTCCAAGTGTAGGTATATACATATGTGTGTGTTTTATCTTTTTTGGGGGAAACCTTTTTTAAAACAGAAAAAAATAAGAGAATAAAATAAAATAATTTATTAACAAAGTTTTATGAATATCTTTTTTTTAGGATGAACAAAAATTAATTAAGGAATTCGTTGATTACGTTATGGAAATTAGGAAAAATAATATTTTTAACAGGAAACAAAATGAACCAATTACCAAAACTAAACCAATTGCGTGAAATGCAAATTGGATAACTTTTTTGAAAAAAAATAAAAGATTTTTAAAATTTTCCCTTTAATATAAATTTTTTAACAATTTTCTACAATAAAAATAATTTTCGAAGAGATTCCATCAATTGAGAATTTATCGACATTTTTTTAAAAACAAACATCTGCCACTACTATTAATTTTTACTGGTAGTCTTTTGCCCTGAAGTCAACCTGGGGGCAAATTACGGCATTCGATATCAAATGAAATTTTCTTCGATCGATCGAGTTTTCTGTGCATTTGGTATAGGAATTCTATTTACAATTTTTTATTTTCGATCGATATCTAATGCCTTTATTCGCTCCTGCTCTTTTTATTTTAAATATTAAAAACACATTTATTTATTCTTTAACTATAAAGTTACACTATAAACAATAAAACTAATTTAAATTCTGATTACCAAATTTGGCTTTAAAGAAATATAAATTTATTTTACTATTTTTTTTGTACCAGTCAATGCCACTTTTGCTTTAGCAATACATTTTACATGCTATTGCAATTGGTATATGGCCAAATGAGTACATATTTTAATGTATTGCAACAGTTTAGATAAATATCGTTCGTTTAGGTCAAAAGAATTAAAAACAAAAATCTATAGACAAAAAAAAAACGGATATATAAACAAATTGACAAAATCGCAACTTTAACTTATTAAATGCAGACACAAAAATGTTTAATGCACACACAAGTAAATAACAAACAGGACAACAGCAAGAATTTAAGAATACACTACACTTTAAAAGGGAATAGGTAAAATTATGATTTAGATTTAAGACTTTTCTCCATACCAGACAATTATTAAAACCAAATAGAACAAATAGCCTAATAACACAACACCCTAAAAGAGGAAGTAAGTTATCATAAGCTAAAGGGTAAAGTGACTTACGATGACGGATATTTTTTTAAAACTACTATGAAAATGTGTTTTATTAAATTAAAAAATATTTTACGTGCAAGTTCTTTATTTAATAGACGACAAATATTGAATAGTTCGTACATAACAATTTCCGATGAGAATATATTCTTGTTTCATACTTTTAAAGCATGATTTTTCAATAGTTGGGTTTTAGTTTTCAAAGTTACTTTTATTTTCCGGTTTATAATTATGAGATTAAGTATTTGCAGAGCCGCTTTACATATAAGGTCCATAATAAAATACGTAATAATATTATATATATATTTTAATGGGTTTGGAGAGAAATATGTTCGGCTCACATCTGAGGTGTGATTTTAAAATTTGTTCCCCATTATCGAGTGCATGGAAGTAAAGCCGCGAGTTAACAATCCTATGTATATTATAAAATGAGTAGTAAGTTTGTTTGTTTGTCACTCAATTACGACAATACCCCTAAAGCAATTTAAATAAAATCTGGAAAACCGGTATTTCTTTTGAAAGAAAAAATCTATAATTGTTCTTAAAGCACCTTCCATAGAAAGCTAATAGTTTTTATCGCATAACTTGAGAACTTGTATACTCCTAACTTGTAGTCTCCAAACTTTTTGTGCACGTGGGTAACTAGGCTTAGAATGCACTAGAAGCAATTACTTGGCGTGGCACTTACTAATTATCTTGGGAACTGTTGTACTTTCGCTCCTAAAATTTTGGAAATTTCATGAAATGTGCAAATTAAGTTGCTTCATTTAAAATAAAAAAACGGCTTCTAGAGAGCTTCATTTGCAATTTGATTCAATGTCACATAACCTTTGGCTCCAATGATATTTTATAATAGTATGTATTTAAGTTGTGAGGGAACAGATAAACATACATACATACCAGCTAAAATAATAACCCTCCTCTTTTGGGCTCCTCCTCAGTCGAGTAAAAAGAAAACCTCATCTTAAATATATACACAGAAAAAATATCAGCACTATTTTTCTAATTAAGGTGATATTAGAGTTCAGAACTAAATTTAATTACGGTTTTAATTAATTCGATTAATTATTTAATCAACAATTTTACTTTTTTATATTTTTTTCCAATTAGGTTCTTTATTAGTAAAAAAATTTTACTCAATTAAATAATTAATTTATTCAACTAACTATCTTAATTGAGTTGAGCTCTTATTAAAAATATTGCTTTTTTACCAATCAAGTTTTAAAATATTAAAAACTGATGTTGTTTTTTAAATATTAGTCGGTGGAATGATGTAGTGGTTAGAGTGTCGAACTTTTAAGCCGAAGTACTCCGGTTCGAATCACGGCAGAGGAAGATATAAAAAAAAATTTTTTTTAAAAAGGTGATACACCCCATCCAATCATATGAGACGTTGTTTTGAGGCAACATTGATTGATATTTTTCCAATTAACATTTTGAATAATTCAATTATCAACTTGTTTGAAGTAATTTTTTTTCATTAATTTTTTTATTAAAATCTGAAATTTTGTAAATTAGAAAAAATCGATATTTTTTAGTTTTTCTTAGTAATTCATATAAGCATTTTGGTGATAGGTGCAAATTTAAACCTTTTTTTGCTTGGTTGAATCATTTTGGTAATTAAAACAATTTTTTAGTTTTTTCTATTTATACAAACTACAGGCTTCGTATATCTAGAAAAAATTAACAATAAACTAATAGCAATCTCTTTGGACCTATTAAAAATTGTAATATTTGGTTTGAAAGTAAATATGGAAATATTAACAACTACATGACACCTATAATAAAAAAATTTTTTTTTTTTTAAAGCGGTAAGTTTGAGTTGGTAAATGTAACGAATAGACTTGCTTCGAAGCACCGTTTGCAAAAGGTTTCAATTTATCTTAAAAACGTGCAAAACGCATTGGGCATTACGTGAATTTTATGGTACTAATAATTGTGCATTAGGACCAGTAATTAAAGAAACAGTGGATAGTGTTTTCGTGATGTGGTCATAAAGATGATAGCCAAAACGGATTCTTACAAGAATACATGACAGAGGAGGGACTTAAGAAAACATATCGAACACCCTTTGGACCATCGAACATTACTATCCAGCTCATTGAAATGCAATAGTGTTACCGAGTTTGAAAAGGAGTCATTTCATAGCACTACGTCAAAAAATAAATACTATAGACTTGTATCTTTACTTGACTTAATTATACACTTGACTAATCTGTTTTAACAAACCTAACATACATTTAAATATGTTATATAGTTATGAATTTACGCTACTTTTTTTTTGAATATAAACCTTTTTTCAAACCACATTTATCAAGTCTAAAAGCACATTAAATGCAAGTTTAAGCCAACGAACTTGCTGCTACCAACACTTGCAACTATGAGGATGTTGAAATAAATAACCAGCAGAAAATACAGCGACATGTGGCATAAGCCAGTAGCCAGTTTTCAATTTTGATTTCTTAAGTTTTTTGTTTATGTTTATGTTTAATTTTTTTATTTGTTTTTGTTTTATTTTATTCATGTGCCGCAAATAAGTTAGTAGTGAGTGGTCTACTGACTTACTGGTTATCATTTTCATAGCCTACAAAATGCATGCTACGTTTGTTGCAGTTTAAAGACCAGCTAACGCTCATGCTGCAACGCTTAGCTCAGTTTTCTTGTTTCTTTGTGTTTGTCTATGGAGAGTTGCTGCATTAGAGGCTTTAACGGTTAACTGCTGGTTGTTTGTTTTTTATTTTTTTTTTTGTTAACTTTTCATGAGATCGAATGTTGAACATGCTTATTGCGACACTTAAATTTAATCATGTTTTTTCTTCTTGATGTTGGTGTTTTTGCCTGTGAATAATTTAAAATTCAATTAAATAAGTTGTGTTTGCTTTTGTTGTTGTTATTATGTCTTTGGCAAATTCTTAAACTCTATTTTGTATTATTGCATGCGATTTTATTTTTTATTAAGTTTTTGAGTTTCGAATTTGCAAAGTTTTATTTTAGTTAACTTGCGGCGTTTTGGGAGTGAAGTTTATTGTGGAAAAAAGTTCTTTGATTTAAGAGGAATAAAGAGAAAATTAAAAAAAAAAACTATAAAATGGCATTGAATTTGTATTTGATATTTGTTGCAGTTTTAATAAGCTTTGGGCGCAACGTGAAAAGTGAAGAAAAATTTTTAACAGAGTCGCGTAAGTGTGGCGAAAGTGTTTACAACAATTGATGCATTAAGACATAGAGATGTTGTAATGTGAATGTAGCATGCAACATAAGCAAATAAATTGAATGTGAATTAAAAGTGTTTTAAATTATTAAAAACAATAAAAAAAAATTAAGAAACAAAGAAAAAATTTTAAATTTTTGCTAAATAAAAATATTATTTAAAAAAAACTTTATAACTACAAATTAAAATTACATTACCATTTTCTATAAAATTAAAAATTTCCAGTGTCAGCAACAATTTTTTTTAGGTTTCCTAATGGCCCACATTATTATTTGTCATTGTTTGCCCTTAAACTATTCATGTAAACTTACAATAATTAAAACAAATTTTAACGACATTTAAAATGGATAAAAGTGCGAGCAATGCAAGTGTAATAACAGTTTTGGATTGTTTTTTGTTTTATCCTCAAACTTTCAATCTTCCATCGATCAGGATTTTTTAATTTTTATATAAGACGCAATCTGGCATATTTGAAAATGCATTGTTGACTACATTCTAAATTCCTAATACCCTCCACCAATTATAAAACTTTTATTTGCAAAAAGTATATAATTTTATTCATTGAAGCACTTTTACTGTTCTATCGATATAACAATCGAATGTGCTCTGATGACTTTCAATAACTTGTTTCCAATAACCGCTTATTCATTTGGGGTCGACTGGACAGTGGATGGCGCTGCATTTTATACAGATAATATGTTCTTAAGTCTCATTAATACAGAATATACTTTTAGCAAAAGTCTTTGCTATTACCTATGATAAAAAAAAAAAGTTTAAATCAAATGTCTAGTACACTGCTCCCTCTACCCTTCTACCAACACAATACTCTACATTAATAGGGGACATGACTTTTAAGGGCTGGATTAATAAAACAAATTTTCGATATAAAACTTATTAAAAACTGTGTTAAAACAAACATAATTTTGTAAAAATGTTGCTTTATTTTGTTTAAACAATAAAATTTATTTCTTGAAAGATAGAAAATTTTATTAAAAATATTTAAAGTTTATAGGCGAAAATGTTTGAAAATGGTCTTTAAAAAACAAACAGTAAACAGTTTATAGAAAAAAAAATTCCCTGAACTTCACCATGCGGTTGTCAAAATCATAATTTACGACGAATTCTAAGAAGGTTTGGCCAAGAAAACATTGGTTTAAAATTAAAATCGAGCTTCCCATTTTTAACAAGAGACTTTTCTTTTCGTATTAAATTTTTTTTTTTTTATATTCTAAAATTAAGATAAAAAAATTACTTATTTTTAAGGTCTTGTTGCTTTTCGACTTTCAACCGTGACTGCCATAACACCATCGCGATTTTGTTTTCAATAGTTCGACGTGAAACGCTAGTCAGTAGTTGCGCAAATTGCTCGGTTCCTTAAAAGTGTGAAGGAATTTGTGAATTTTAGATAAAGAAAAAACCTCTAATATCTAATATCATGTTAATAATTTCTTTACATAAATAATTTAAGTTAACTTTAAAAATATTTCTTTACTTCTTAAACAGCAGATTACATCAAAGGTTGTCAAATCGCTGATAAAAATTTTACCAAATGTTCTACCGAAAGTATACAAAAACTATTTGATAAATTGAATGGGGGTAAGAGAAATAGTGAAAAGAAAATTATTTCATTGTAAATAATGCAAAAAATTTTGATTTTAAGGCATTCCCGGCCTGGACAGCATAAAAAGTTTTGACCCCTTCTTTTTAAATCGTATTAAGATCACCCAGGGAAATAGTCAGGCCATAAATCTTAAAGTTGAGCTATCAAATGTTAAAATTATTGGCTTTGGGCACACCCATGTGTTAGAGAGTGCGTAAGTAAAATAAAAAAAAATTATTTCAATATTTGTAATAATTTTTCTTAAACATTTAAGAGTTTCAGCAAAAGATTTTAGTTGGAAAACCACATTTGTATTGCCCGTAATGAAATTGCAGGGGGATTATAGTCTTTTCGGAAGGATATTGCTGATACCGTTGAATGGCAGAGGTGAAGTATTTTTAGATGCGGGTAAGTTCATATATTTTGCTTAAAGTTCAAATTAGTGGTAAAAATTCCATTAAAAATTTCAGAAAACATGACTGTTGTCTTGCACACCAAAACCAGATTGTATGAAAAGGGTGGTTTCACCTTTTATAATGTCACGAGTACCCATGTTGATTTTAAATTGGAAGGCTTGAAATCCTATTTTTCAAATCTTTTTAATGGACAAAAACAATTGGGTAAATATGAATTAAGTCAGCTTCCTCTTTAAGGGTTTTTATTAAAAGCGGCTGGTATAATTTTAAATTTTTGATTTTCAGTACCTTAAATTTTTAAAATAACTTTTTTTAAAAATTGTTCATAACTTCTTTTTATACCAAATTTTATACAACTTTTCCATTTACAGAGGACAGCACTAATAAGTTTTTCAATGACAACTGGCGCATGTTAACCGATGCTCTTTACACAGTAATCACACAAACTATACAAGACATATTGTTGGATGTCTTGAGAAAAATTTTCCACTTTATACCGGCGAATTTCTTTGTTACCGATATACCCACTCCGGAACAATTGTATGGCAAAGTGAAACCTAAAAAATCTTAATTGAAGTTGCTATAAGAGCCTTTTCATTGTAATATAAAATAATATTATTTGAATAAGCTGTAAATAAGTATGTGTATGTTTTCATGGCGTAAATATTTTGTTCTGTAAATAAAATAAACTCTTTAAATTACTTAATTTGGTTTAAAATTGTATTAAAAATACTGCGCACAGCATTAATTTGCAGTAGGCCAATAAAAAAGAACCCTTAACCAAACACCAACGATCAATTAAGTTCTTATTCACAAACAAAATTTATAATGTCATTTGTTGTTGTTATAAGCATTAAACCCGGTATCCACTTAAAAACAACAAAAGATTCAGGTCAGTACAATCATCAGTGTAAATATAGTTCAAAAGTTAAAGTCTTATAAATAAAGGAAACCTTTTTTTTTCTTTTGAAGTAAATGGCACCAGAATTCGATGGTTCTTAATTTAATGGAACAAAAAAGAAACTAATAGTTTTTATAAATAAGAGTGAAACAAAAAACAAATGGCTTCTTTGTAATATAATCGACAGAAAAGTTGTGTTTCTTTAGAAAAGATTGATATAATAACTATAGATTTCTTTAAAGAAAAATTAGACAAGAAAAATAGGTGTCTCTGTAAATCTAGAGTTTCTAAAGTTTTAGTTTCGAATGTAACAAACACATTAGGTTGCTCTAAAGATGTAGAATTTTTTGCAATAGCATAAGTCAAGAACCTTCGGTTTCTTTAGAACAAAGTTTCTTTTAAATAAAATGAAGCAGAAACTGTTGGTTTCCTTGGAACATAAATAAATTGAAACTGTTTTAGAGTATAATAAAAAATTGGTTTATTTAGGAAAAAAAATGCTAAAGGAAGAGGAGATTTTTTTAGAATAAAATAAAACAGGAGCCATCGTTTTCCCAAATAAAATAACTAAAGTTAGTTTCCTATAAAATAACATTAAATCAAACCTAATTTCTACCAAATGGGAGTAAATGGAAACGATTTTTTACCAAAAAATACCAACCAAAATCATTAAATTTGAATCGGCTTTCATAAAATAACTTAAAGCAAAATCAGCTCTTTGACAAATTACATTAAACTGGATTCTGTTATTAAAAAAGTTTATCAAATCGTAACCGGTTTCTACAAAGAACTTGACTTAACCAAAAAGCCTTTGGTCAGATTTCTCTCCTTTTCAATGGCTTCAATACATAAACTGTTCATAGTTAAAAGCAGTTAAAACTCTTTTTCCCTCTCTTATGCTGTATGTTCTTTTAGGATGTTAGCGAGTCCAGTTTTATAATTTGTTGTTTTTGAAAATTCTTCTTTTTCTGATACCGTTTTTTTAGGAGATCGGTAACTGGGTCTTATTTTATTTAAATTTCGTATATTTCACAGGTGAAACATCTGATTACAGAGTATTGAACGTTTTTCTTTAACATTTTATATTAAATATAAATTTAATTCAAGAAGTTCCTTTTTCGTATTTCAAAGAATAAGCGGGTCATCGGTATCAAAAGTCGTGCATTATAAGTGCCCAAGTGATTCCGTAAAATCTTTCTTCTCCCTTACACAATTGTCAGCAATAATTTTTTCCGGAAAGTAATATTGACGTTGTAAAATATTTTTCTATTCAAAATAAAGTTATGGCCAGTCTCCCTCCCTCGCATTTATATTCTATATCAGTAGGCTGATCACCAAAATATTTGAATATGTATAATTTCGATGATATCAATTTTTGATTGGGTGTCGAAGTAATGCTTCTTTTCTCTACCAGTTTCTACCAAATAGCATCAGATTTTAACCGGTTCTTATCAAAAAACATGAAATCGAAATTTGTTTCTATTAAATAACATTATTTAGAACCCGTTTTTATTAAACAACTTAAATCGGAATCCTTTTCCTCCAAACACCTTGAGTATTAAGCCGCTTTTCATAAATAACTACAAATATAAACGCATCCCTACAAAATAATATCAAATTAAGCCGTTTTCATTATACATTTAAAAGATTTCCCACCCCATTTTTACCGCCTCTAAATGTCAGTTAACTCTTTATTTAAAAAAAAAATAAAAATAAAAACGAAAAAAAAAAGTTTTATACAAAAACATACATGAACTCGTAAATGGTCTTAACCACAAATACAATGAAAACGTATGTATGTATTAAATTAATTGCCCTGTTTCCTGATGCTGCTCATGATAGCGTTGCCATATCATTGCTTTTGTGTGTGTTGGTATATTACATTACACTTCTTCTGATGTTGTTGTTGCAACGGCTGTCGCTGTTGTATGTATGTCTCATGCTCTTATTTTATTTTTGTCTTTTTGTATTTTTAATTGTAATTTTTACAGCAATTAATTTATTTTATTAAACAGTTATTTGCACTCAGTACTAAAGGAGCTGCCTATGAATGTATGTAATGCATTCAGAACATTTGTTTGTATTTAAAAATGCATTGAAGTAAATGTGTATATGTATGTATGTGCGTGTGTAGCTTTTTGGTTATTTGT